>OMNO01016909.1:0-15675 GCA_900303215.1 Trachyrincus scabrus | reverse complement strand
CCAAAGCAGCAGCCCTGGCCTCCGGTCTCCAGGATGGGGTGGAGGGGGGAGTAGGTTTCGGCTGGGGATTCTCCCCAGCCTCAATTTGGTGTTGGGGATATGTGGAGTGTGTGTTGTTGGTGGCTGGTTTAAGCAGCCTCACCTGGTCAGAGTTAGACTAATTAGACTCTGGGACTGGGTGAGGCTGCACACCTGTGGGGCATTGGCTAATCAGGCCCACAGGTTAAACCAGCCACCAGCACACACACTCGAAGGAGCTCCAGCATGTACCACCTGCTCTGTTGTTCAGACTACGACAAACTCAACAATAAACCGGTTTTCTCATCACTGCCTGTGGCTGTGGGGGGAAGCCCTGGGAAAGCCATTAGAGATGGCATGTGGCAGGCGAAACTGCTACAGCTATACAGCAACACAATGAGGTAACCGTATTTAGGTGTGTGGGCAGTAGATAATGTGACGCACCTGTTTGAAGTCATCCTGAGCTGAGGGGAGGTCAGAAGTCAAAGAGGAGTCAACGTGGTGCACCACCATTCTATGGCCCTCGCCCACCGTGGTCCTCTCAGTTCTTCTGACCAGACAATCGCCTGCCGCCGCAGCCTCGTGTTCAGAGAAGACCACCTGGAGGTTGTTTTGCAGAGGAATTGTATTGGTGGAAATTAGCATTAGTTTTGTTCATATTTATATATTTTGAGACCATCTATCAGATTTCTTTTTCTGTTACAAAGGTGTTTACCATGTTCACTTCACATGCACACACACACACACACACACACGTGTATACCTCTGTTTGGTCTCCTTCGCTTTTGAGCACCGTTCTCTTCAGCACCCTGGAGTAGCCGTCTCCCAGCACCATACTGATGGAGCCCTGGGGTGCTCCCGCCACCGGCACCTCCTCACACCCCATGCCATCAGCAGACACACACTTACGGATGATCTTACGTGTCACCTGGAGAAAGGTGATATTGAATGATCAGACCATGAATTGATCAACACTAATTTACAACGTTGATGGGGTTTGACATTGGTGCAGTCTCTGTGCATTATTAGCATAGACTTGTGTTTTAAATGAAGACGCATTACCCTTTTGACCATATGTCCGTTTTCATCTGTGTACTTCTCTTCTGTTACAGACTGAGGGAGCTCGGGTATTTCATCAGCCTAAAGGGGAGACAAAATAAAAAAGGAAATCATTGACTCGAATGTTGTGCTGTTGCTAATACTGTCCGGGCAAGGCTCTGCTACACTGTTATATCTAGACACCTCATAAGAGGCAAATAGAAAAACAAGTCTGGAAAATAGTTAGTCAAAACAAATCGACACACGAGTAAGTCCTTAGAAACCTCCACTATATTTGTATAGCACATGACAGTGGCCAAATACAAACAACCCTCCTGCAGAAACACTGTTTTTCTCGGTGTTAGAGGAAATTCAACTACATGGAAACACACTGATGAGTAGATGTAACAGTGGACTGTATATGCTCTTTCACAGCAAACCACATCAGACCATGCTAAAACTGATACCTGAATAACAACTCTTCGCACTATTCTTGTGATCAGAAATTCCTCATCGGAACTTTCTGATATTGTTCCAAGTTCACCAGCGATCTCCTAACCAGGCAACACAGATTCGTCATGGTTTATGCATTGTTTAACAACAATATGTATACAGAGAACATAGAGTATATGACAATTTCCAGAAAAAGCGAGACATGTTATAGCCCAGTTTTATAAAGCATACCATGCATAAATGTATATGAATAATCTGTCCTCTACTTGGCCAACAATCTGGCCACTTATACTGTATATATTGTAAATACTACAAGAGACCTGTACAAGGTGGTGAAACTAAAATTTGTAAACAAATATTTTGATAAAACACCATGCAAGAGGTTAGTAGCCTACGAGTTAATCAACAAAGCAAACAGAACAGGGTTAAAGGTGTTTAGGGTCGCACTCAGGACGACAGAGAGTAATATTGAAGCAGCCATTCTTTGGAGCAGGTATTTGGCACAGCGCAGCTCATTGGGATTTTGCAGGTTAGCAGGATTTTCCAAATTGTATCTTACCCTTGCCAGAGATGTATCTTCTTCAACACACCCTGGCCCTCCCCAAGCAGGACGCTTTTGTGAAGCTTCATAGAATGCAGAATCCTCATTGTTAGAATCGTAAGAGTGCACCATTTGTTCACTCTCTACATAAATGTCCTCAGAAGGCTCGTACACATAAGATGCATCTTCATAATCTTCACTCCCAGAAGACAACAGGACTTTCGGCTCATATCTTCGAATAGCAGAGTCGTTAAATTTAACATTTATTTTTTCTGTTCTTCCCAGATTGGAACTATCATCGGGCTGTCTTCTCTGTGACCTACTCTCTCTCCTAACATCAACAGCCTCAGTCTCCAATGAGTCAGAGGAGGCCTGTTGGCAGTCAAAGTAAGCCTCTGGATCCGAATCCTCGTTGTTTGTGGTATGAATGACACCATGCACAACATCTGCGTAGGTCGGAGGTTTGGGGTTGTATATCTCTTCATGCATAGACGGGAAGCTGAAGTCCTCATTGAGAGCTGAGGCTGTCTCTGGTCCAATCTCAATTGGAAATTCAGATGTAGAAAGTTGGCTTTCTTCCTTGATTAAGGAAAGCGGTGTACCTGAACAGATGTAAGGTTCCTCAAAGTGAAAGTGTCTGTTTGCTGTTACAGGTTCAGATGTTTGGGAAGTAAAAGCAGCGGGAGACTGAGAGGAGAGATCCCCAGTCTCTGTTTCAGGTGAAGTCATCTCCGACATGTGTGGTACTTGGTCTTGAGTACACTGTGATTCTTCAGCACTAAAATTTGAATAATTCAGTGGCATAGTGGATTCACACAATGCTTCAATTTCACCACCGATCTCAGATATTTCTTCTTCATCTTCTTCGTTAATAGCAGGCAGGTCAGGTCCACATTCCTCAGTCATTTCTACACAGTCTAGAGATGTTACTGAGGGGACAAGCTCAGCAGCACTAGCATGACGAGCATCACATAGATTTAATGGGAACACGCCTTCTGATTGGCTGTTCTTAAGGGATGATGCCAAAACTTCTTCAGTGTTTATGGAATGACTTTGGTCCAAGTTAGGATAATGAACCTCTTCCACTGTAACTAGACTTGTTTCTGATGAGATTATAATTAGATCAGGGGTGAATCTAGATACTTCCCTTTCAGCCTCACTGGGAAAACCATCATGTACAGAGTCTTGTGTGGTTGATTGATCAGGAACTTCCTCCTTGTCTAAAACAGATGACATGCTGCCTTCACTGTCAATGCGTTCTTCTCCAGGGAATTCATCTCCTGGTGAAATGTCATTCAACTCAACATACTGTTGGTCGGCTTCTGCACTTTCCTCGCTGGATATGGATGCTTGTAGGTCAAGGGTCTCAGGTCTTAATTTCAGTTTAAATTCCAAGTCGGACAGCAGCTGGTCAAGCTGAGGTGAGCCTGCCTTTGGTGGTGCAGTTTGTTCTGTGGACATGACTTTATTATCATCATTGTCGTCACCAGCACTATGTTGAGGCATATGGCTGAGAAGGTCTGGGCCCACTGGGGTTTTCTCATTTGTGCTGAACTCATAGCTTGGTTCAAGGCTTGGTGGTTGTTCATCCTCCCTCTCCTGATGCGAGTTGGCATCACTTGCTAAATTCACAGCAGGTTGAATCGTACTTGAGTCAGTTGTACTTGGATTGTGTACCTCGGATGCAGCAGATTGACTTTCAGTGGAAAGTGATTTGACTATCTCATGTGTCAATGATGGCATCTCAGTTGCAGAGAGTTGACTCTCGTCTAAAACACTGTTATGTTCTGATGAATGTGAATTATCTCTCATTAATAATGACCCTGTGGAGACCTGTAAGAGATGATGGAGTGGAATGGAAAAAAAGAAACAAATATGAAATGACAATGAAATGACATACACAGCTTGCACCCTGATGTATATATTATAGTATGACTTGTATGTTTGTCAATGTCAAAGTTCATGTTGCACATTAAAACAGCCTGTGTATTTATTTTAAGCATGTACACCCACAGCCAAGCTCACAAGTCACATACAAGCCTTATTTCTATATTTGGACACTAATTAGCTAAAAGGAAAGACATATTTTTGAGTAAAATTTAAATAAAAGCATGATATGAAATGATTCAATGAAATGTCACACAAGTAGTAGCATTTTACACTAGTTGAACCTTTGAAAGCAGCACACCAACCAACACTCAACAATCAGCCTTACAGCATCTCAGTGCAGGTTTACGCATGATAATACTGTCACACCATGATGGACACCCATGGTGTTATGACAATGTTTTAGTTTTTCATGGGACTGCTCCAATATAGACATGCCACAGTCAAGCTACTAGAACTAGAATTAGTTGAAGCTTGAGTCAAATGGCCAGTTAAATTCACAAATCATCACTGTTACTTTAGAAAAGCATTCTTTGCCAAGCGAGAACTGTCTTACCAGCAATGAACGTTTGCTCTCTTCATCTTTCATAATCTTTCTTTTCAGTGCTTGCAAAACAACAACTTTGGAGATGTTTAGTCTCTGACATTAATATATGTTTTGTCCCTTTATGCATAAGGGTATTCATTTCTTCTCTTTTTCTTGATTCTCAATTTCCTTCAGTTTAATAATGGCCGACCTCCTCCAGCCACATGAGCGAAGTCCAGCTGATGTTCAGATGGTTGATGACTCAACTGATGATGCTATGTGAAGTCACCTGCTCATCTAATCTAAACTAATCGAATCTTTGGCATGACTGGAGCATCTTAGAAAATGTACTATTTCAATCTGAGAAAGTAGCCATGGGTCCAATCTTAAATTGGACAGAGTCGGAGACTCCTACCATGAAAGCTTCATTGTGACATTCTGTAACATACTGTATAATTATTCATTTTGGTTTGCAAGGGTGAGAAAATAGGTGAATTATAAATAATTTCCAGACAGGTCAGTATGAAATATAGCTTTTTGATATCCATCATAACATATATGTGTTTTGAGAAAAAAGACAATTTGACTTTCTAACAAATCATTATTTTGGTTGTATAGCATTTTAAACATAGTTCAATCATGTTAAAAATATCATACAACCAAAATAATGATTGGGAGGGGGGCCTATATACTAACAAAAGTATTATGATATCAGTCAACTGTTCAGCTGTTCAGATTCATTCTACGATGGCCCAAAAGGTCAGATGGTGGCATCTGGTTATGATAATCCCACCCTGTATTGTCGGGGAGTTTATTTTAATGACTAACTGCACCCTATAGTTTTAGCTGTTAAATGTCAGGTGGACATTTGAAATACGTTATCATGAACATATATAGCAATGGGCCATGTCAACAGTATATATTTGTTTCTCCGCCATTGAGAAGCGATAACCTAATCAGAGAAGAGATGTCCTGATTGGTCAGAAATTAGCTGGGAGGGGTCTAAAATCTATATTGGCTCATACAGAGGCAGGCGCGCAGTCACCCGGAACAGATATTCTCACAGTTGCAATAACGATAGACACGTTCTGTTTTTATCAAGAAGTACACTGGCCTACAATGGCAAAAAAACATAAGCATTCTGACGTCTGCTCATTTCTGATTTGTTATTTGTTTTAATAAGGGATGTTGTTGCTTGTGCTTGAGGACAAAGCTGTGTTATTTTGAACCACTGCGTGCCTGCGCATGATATACTTTTGCTCAAATGTATAGGATTTTGTCATATTTTTTAAACATTTTATATCAAAGAAATATTCAGGATTTAATGTTACGCCTGCCTGAGAGACTGGGTCTGATTCAGGGAGACTTACCAGCAGAGTTGGCAAACGTATTGAGTGAACACTAATAAGAAACTGAAGTCTGAAGTTTGGAGCGATTCCCTGATTGGTCAGAAATTAGCCGGGAGCGGCTCATTTTTAGGCTCAAACAGAGGCAAGCACAATCAACTCAAAGCAGATATTCTCACAGTGCATTTCACAACAAATTACACTCAAATAATAGCTGTTAAATCTTACATACAACACCTTTAAGATGGATATTTATTATGATTGCCCTTGACAGTGTTTTTTTTCAATGCCTGTGATTCCCAAGTCATACTGTTGCGCTGTATTACACCATGTCAGATGGTTTATCCAAGGTGTTTTTAAAGTCTCCACTTTTATGACAGATATTTTCTCTTATAAAGAGGGTCTTTTACATGTGCTATACATCTATTAGACACAGGATGATATGCAAGTTTGGTGGTGGACAAATCTGGTAGACTTGTATTTGATAATGGCTCAGGAGACACTGGTTTGACTGCATTAACTAGCACAGTTGCAGTACCTTCGGAGAATGGCGGTTTTAACTCATAGCCAGTAGTCTAGGAAAGATTGTGTGTTGTCATTCTCTGATAATGAAGGCCCAAGACAGAGATTGAATTTCCAATCTATTCTTCTTTCCCTCAGAGGACCCCTGTTTAAATGTAGTGCTACATTGTATGCTGTCTGCATGTTCTTGGTGATTCACATCCCATGGTATCCTATTTTTTTTCAGCATGTGTTCTTGACATGGTTCATGATTGTGTTCTAATACATATGGGTGTGGTGAGTTTGGCTCTGTTGTGAAATGTAGGTACTCTTTTAGGTCAACTGAACCAGACATTAACAAATGAGAATCCTTGTTAAAATCAAACACATGCTCATTGCTTTGTTTTGAAAGTGATCCCTCAAAGGATAAAGACTGATCTGATATAATTTCAGTCACATCAATTTTAGATGATGAAGAAGGGAAATTGTAACCATAAGCCAGACTTTCTCTGCTTTCACTCTTCACACACCACTCTTCCAAGCTGTTTTTTATGTCCTCCTTTGTATACAGGATTGTACATATGGCACATCAAACAGACTGTATTGTAAAATATATGATATTGAGGAGTTGATGGGTTTTTATCACATGTCTAAAACTACCTGTACAAAAGTTGTTTCTAAAGATTCATTAGGATAACTTAGTGTGTGTCGTTGATCATGACTCTTGGCCGTTGTTAGATTTGATTCTTCTGTATTTAAGTGACTTCATCATCATCATTTAACCTTCCGTAATTAGGCAAATTATAATTAGCTATTTTTATTGATTCTGAAAAAGATGGCCCAGAATCATGAATGGACATGTTTGAAATTTAAGAAATGATTTCTGGGGAACAAGGTTCATAATGAAATGAATGGTAAGGGCAGTGTGGTATCCCATTGTCAAGTAAGGACTGCTTGTGATCATTTTCCGAGGACAAAATGTCATCCAAAAGTGCTTTACCATCGATAACATCCTTGTTAACAGTAACCCCTGGTGGTTTTAGTTGGGAAACACCCCTCACAACATCAGTGTATGTTGGGTGAGGTTTTGTAGCTAAAGCAAGACTGAGGTTTGTTAATTTCTTGATCTTTGACATGAAATAATGAAGTAAACGAGTCAGGTGAGTGGGGTCTATTTTCATCAAACAAGGCAATAGCCACAAAACTCTGGGTCTGATGACATTGACTGAGATGATGAGGGTCTCCCTTCAGAGTACTCTAAGTAATAGTCACAATGTTGATACTCAAGTGGGACAAAGGTATTGTTAGAACATACACAACATTGCTCACCAGACGTAACTGATTCTGGGGAAGATGGTCTCAACTCTGCTAACCAGTTCTGAACAAGGGAACAACCTAAATCTGAAGATACTGTTTCTGGAGACAAAGGTCTCCTATCAAACAAATGTTCCAGTTCAAAGTCAGATAGAACTGACAGTGGAGAATCGGGCCTTATCTCTACGAAAATATATTCAAGACAAAGATCATTACATTCCCATTCTGAAGCTGCCGATACTGGAGAACATGATCTATTTGCTGAGTACTCAACATCATACTCACAGTACTGGGGTATGAATTGGGGAACAGGTGAGTCAGGAGAAAGGGATCTAAACTCATCTTGAGATGCAATAGATTCAGGGGAGTGAGGTCTCAACTCATTGACCCAATTGCCAAGTAATTTCTGGGTGTCCTCATTGTCTGATGAATATATTTGGTGAAGGTGGTATACCATTCTTTTCAAGTGAACCCTCTGGTGATTTAGTTTTAGAAAGACACCTCACAACATCTGCATATGTCAAAGGTTTTGTTTCTAATTCAAGAATGCCAGTCCTTTCAATAGATGCTATTTCTGCTTGCGTTTGAAAATATTTGTCATATTTGTCATATTTTTCATCAAATTCATGCCCTAATTTATTTTCATGTTTACTACTTCTATTCAACTTGTTTTGTGATGGACATGAAGTTGAGATAATCTTTGATTGTACGAATCCAATTGATTTAATTTCCTTCTCAGCTGAGAAGGACTCGGATAGACTATGTCCTGATTTGCCATCTATCACATCAGCTTTTTGAGACACATATGGAAACTCTAAGATGCATTTTGGTCTGCTTACAAATTTGAAAACAGTTAGTTCAGGGACTGGGTCTGTTTTGCTTTGAGGACCATTGCCTGACACTTCTATTGGGTATGTAACATTGCACCTTTCAGATGGTGCTTTTAATGCTGGTCCAGGTTCATCATTTGTAACAAATGATTCATGAGAGTTTGGTCTGGTTTCCTCAAGTCGCCTGAAAAGGCCATATCCTTCTGTGGTCACAGATTCAGGGGACCATGGTCCTTGATCATAATTTTGTTCATCTAGTAATGATGAATTGTTATGTATGAAGACAGGCTCAGTTTCAACCATTGACCTATTTTCATTTGGTTCTCTTGATAATGTCCTGCATTCAGAGAACCATGACTCAATGAATGACATTTTGTCCTCACCTGGTTTTGCTAATTCACATATTGTATTTATAGGCTTCTCTTTTTCACATGTATAGTCTGAGTTTTCAACAGGACTGCCTGGTACAACTTCTGAATATGTCCGGATATTAATATCTGCCAATGTTGTGGATGAATTTTGAAGAGTTCCACCATCCCGTGGAACTTCAATGAGTGATTCCTGTCTGATCACCTCTCCAGAATATTGTGAGCATTTATAAGCTGGTGTTACTAATAAATTGGATTGTGTAATTTCTCCTGAAAACAATAAAAAGTAATCACATTGTTGACTTATTAGCTGCGCTTTGATTGGTTCAGAGAGTAAGAGTTCAAGGAAGGAGTAACTGCACTGAGACATCTCAGATTCTGGTGAGGAAGACCTAGCAATCTCCCACTGAATTTCAATTTCATTTTTTGAATTCACAAACTCAACTGAACTCTTTAAAGATTCTTGTTCACAATAACAATTATACTCCACCCCTGAATATACCGATTCTGGGGATTCTGGTCTTTTGCATGCAAGGAGTTCATCTTGACATAAATCGAAGTACTCCATTTCTGAAAAGATTGACTCAAATGAGGAACACCTATATTCAGCAAAAGATACTGGAAATGTTGCCACTGATGAAACAAACGGTTGTATTGGGGAGTCTGGTGTGATATATTTATCAACATTAATAGTTAAAGTTGAGTCTGGTGATGATGCTCATCATAGTTCATATCTGTAACTGGTGTAGCTGATGCTCTATATTCACCCTCTGTCTCCACACATGACACTACAGGTGGACTATACTTAGGTGCTGGAGAATCAGGGGTCAGTGACCTGAACTCATTCATAGACTCGTATGACTTTGGGGAATCAGAGCGCATGTCATCAGAGAATATCACAGGGGAGAGTGAACTTATTACACTGTCAGAACCTGCCATACCAAATGCATGCTTTTCACTCTCTGCTATGCCTAAATAATTACATTTGTCTTTATGTTCAATTTGATGTGCGTGTACTGGTGAATCCCATCCATTTGACCTTGAAGAGAGAGACCTTTCATCATCGAAAAAACTTTTGGAGTCAGGAGAATAAATAATTTTGTGTCCCATATGAGAGTCAGTGTAATCACTAACTGATATCACACATTCATGAGATGACAGTCTATGCATTTGTTGCTTCACTATCTTTGTTTTTAAAGGGGAAAAACTCCTCTGAGAAAGGAGGACAGGTTTGACTACACTAGAGGTGACTGCTTTAGGCTCATTGATATGGGATTCCTTTGCTCTGACAATTGCATAGTGAGTGTTTTGACTAAATGAGTAGGAAGGGGGGGACCTATCAGTTGAGTCAGTGACCATCTGAACAGTGTTGCTGGTGTTCACACCATGTGTCGAAATGATCCTTTGCATATTAGTTGTCCAATTATCTTCCATGTTGTACGTTGCTGTTTTATTAACAGGCTTATGGCTGTGGTCAGTATTTAATCTTGAAACCTCTCTGTGTTCATCAATGAAGGGTCGATTTTCTCTCTGTACACAGCTGTGCTTTGGAAATATTTGATCTTCCTGGACAGCTACTTCTGGAGACAAGGTTCTTTGAGTGGGACCATGGGTTACTCTTTCATTGGTGTTATTTGACTTGGGCTTGACTTCAGGAGTCAAGGTAAAAGAGGTGGTAGAGACATACGAACCAAGCTGCGGTGTATCTCTAAAACCTTGGTCTGATTCAGAAAGGCTTGGGCCAAAGTCTCTGTTTGATAGAGGTGACACTATTCCCAGTGAGGGAGACAACTGCCACCGGTCAGCTGTACAGCCCTCTTGGTTTGGACATGCCCCCAAGGTTTGGCAGCACACATTTTGGACATGACTCTCTGCTGCAGCTTGCAATGCTCTGACCTCTTTGGGATCAAGTGCGACAGTGTGATAACCTTGATGCTCCTTCCTTCTGTACTGGGGGTCATACACATGAGATGATAACCTCCACAGTGGTGCCTCATTTGAATGGGAAGGTGGACTTACTTGTTCATCATCATTATTTGCAGATTCCCTTTTCAACACATCCTCTGTCCACAGGTTGGGGTTCACTTCACTGAAAAAAAAGATAACGTACATTACAAAATGTATTTAGGTCAAACTGTCATGTAGCTGTGGTATAAGTGTCATATTAGCTGAATGTTAAAAATACATATTTACTGGGGAATCTCCAGGTCCTCCAATAGATCACCATGCATGCTTTCTGAGTGTGTGTGAGCAATAGGCTCTGCCCAGGAAGGGATGTCTAGTAGGGATGCGACAGATAGGTCTTCTTCAGAGACAGCGGGAGGTGGTTTGCGGTCTGAATCTGTCCTTCGCACTATTCTCGGGCTGTCTACATCCTCTTGTACTAAGGATAGGGCTACGGACACTTAAAACGAGAAAAGAAAGTACATTAAAAACCAGAACTATGTGGATAATGTACACACAGAAAACAACACACAATAGCATCATAAAAGACAGTAATAGTTAAAATATAGAATTAATGTAATTATTAAATTCATAATTTAGAGGTGTTGATACCTTCACTGTGATCCAGTGTCTTTTCTATCTCTGCATATGTTCTTGATGTTTGCTCTTGAACTGATCTATTCATCTGGGTTTCAATCAGGTGGACAATGTCCATACGATTGATTTTGGTCAGCCTCTTTATCAGGCAGTGCTCTGTGGAGGAATTAAGGTCATGGAATGAAGATATGTATGAAATAACTTCATCAAAATACAGTATGTGCACCAGTTCTCATCTGCATAACATTTTCTAGAGCCAAACTTGATGTACCTGTGGCATGTTTGCCCTCTCGTTGGGTCCAGCGCTGCAGTAGAGCATGACTTTGCTCCTGGAGGGAATTAGGATTCTCTGTCCTTACCAACTGGATCTCGTCCTCATTGAATTCCAGCTCCCTTGCCAGTTCTGCAATGTTATAATGAATAACTTTTTAACTATATTTTCTACAGTAATCATTAGGAAGATTACACTAGTTAAGAAGTCAATATTTTAAATACAAAATACAGTGTATATATATATATATATATATATATATTAAAATCAAAATCCAGTTGATGAAGGCTTACCAGTCCAGCTGAACCCAAGAAGATCTGCAATAATAGCTAGGGTCTCCTCTTTCCTGTCAACGTCATCCTGCCAATCCACTGGAGACCCCCAGAGCCAAACATAACACATTACATCATAGTACACAAGCCAAAGAATGACATACATTTAAATGTTCAAGATCTGACTTACATTTCGGTTATATTTTGATTCATATATTCTGGATAATATTTCTATTCATAAATCTGGCCTCAATGTTATGGGCTGAATATTTTAATGATGTCTCAATGGTGTGAAATGGTAAAATGGCAATGCTGTATTTTTGTGATTTGTCTGCATGCATAGTAATGTTTAAGTATTTAGCTGTATCCAGTGCATTATACAAATTAATCATAGCATGGCCAATTCCATGCAGGTGGTAAATATACAGTATTAGTGCAAATATTAGCAACATTTTAGCTACATTAAAATGTTCTATATAGGAGAGTAAGCACATTGAGGGACATACAAAAATCTGACATCTTTTTTGAATAGTGTCAATCTTGAGATTGCATATACACATATGGGCACAAAAAAAACCCACAATGAAATTACAGAATGGAAACAACCAACATAAACTAAATAATGAGAGCCACAACAAGACAACACGGCACAACAAATTATAAAATCAACACAACTCACAATTACACTTTGATATTGTGTTTTGAAAAAGAAAAAAAGGCCTTGCTGGCAAGAGCAGAAGAAGAAAAAAGAATGTACAAGCCCATTAAGATCTGGTTGTACCTTGCTTATACTCTGGAGATTCATCGTCGTCGATTCTCTGCATTTGAGTTTCCACTGTATCATCCCACATGGGCCTGGATTCAAACACATCCTCTGTTGCAGAAGGTGTTTGCATACCTGGTAAAGATTTGGTACCAGGATTTGAGCTCTGCAAGGAAGGGCTATCATAGCTGAAGATGACTGAATCTGGACTTTTGTTATCCGTACTGCTCATATCCTCAGTATCCACTGAAGACCTAACAGATGTCATTCCAGTCACAAATATTTGGTCTTTGTTGACTTCAGAAGATTGGGTACAAGAGTGACCTTCCAGTTTCTGTTTAGTCTTAATAGGTGGTCTGGACGATTCATATTTATTATCACTATCAGAATGACTTCTTTTTCCTTTTTTGGAATCTTTATCTGTACCATTGTCAGCCTCAGACCTAGTTCTGCGTTCCCCATTGGCCAGTTCCTCAACATTGAAACTTTGACAATAGTCCAACTGAGATATCAGTGGCACTCTTACAGGTAGCTTGGATTTTCTATCTTCCTTATTTAGGACATTAGCTGGGATGTCAGACTCTGCTTTAGTATTGGTTGAAGATGGCATCTCGATGACGGAGCACTGTTCTTCATCCTCGTCCTCATCCTCAGCAGAGGACTCTGAGGAATCAGGGCTTTGCTCTGAGTATACTGAACGGGTAACAGTGGAGGTGGCTGATTGGAGATCCGCTATTGTAGATTCCAGGTAGTCTAGAGAAAAGGTTTTTAGGTTCACATCTTCACTCTGGACTTTGGTTATACTCTCCAGAGCAGGTGGAGATCCAAATTCTACATCTATGGATGCACTATTAATGGTTTCAAAAGGTGGATCCTTACTCTCTGGCCTTTCTTCCATTGTTTTAATGGAAGTTCTACATTTAGGAATGGGGACATTGTCATTAGCACTCTGTGAGTCTGGTGTTTCTTGGGAGGAAGTGTAGTAATCTTCTCCTGCCCCCTCTGAAACAACCTCATCAACAGGATGTTCTCCTATGTGAAAGAAGGAATATTCCTCTCCTTCTTCACAGCTTCTACTTGTCATGTCTACAGCACCCCCACGTGTCATCTCAAAGAGTTTGCCTTCCTGAAATTGAAAAGGGCTAGGAGCTCCATCTTCATATGGTGTACGACCAGGTGTGTCAGGTGTTTTTCTCTCTTCTACAAGGCTCAAAACCTTATTGTCCTCTGCCTCAACTCGTGCATTAAAGGCTGCATCATCATATTCTACTTCTTCTTCTTTCCTTCGTCCACGTTGATCATATCCCTGCTCAGATTGGTTTTCGAAAAATGAGTTATTAGCTACTGTCTCAATATTATTAGTACATACCTCCTCATCCTCTTCTAAATTTGACAGAATAATGCGAGCTTCACAAGTGGAACAGTCTATTGATGATAATTCTGCATCGTGTACTGCACTATGGTCCTCTACCTCTCTGCTAGATAACAATTCATATTGTTCCACCCCCCTGGACAAGGAACTTTGTATTTCGGTGATGCAGAGTTGTGACTGAAGTTCTGACTCCTGCATGCTTATACTTGAACTGATAACCTTTATGTGTTCACGTGTACTCTCTGTAGTATATTTTTCAGAGACTTCCTCTTGGATTTTGTCAGATAATTGTTGCAAATCTGGGCTATGGTCTACTACATCTTCACATTCAGTTTCCAACAAAGCAGAAGATTCTGAAAAGATTGTGGCCTCCTGTTCCATTTCTTCAAAGGTTTTAATCTTTGATGCCATCTTAAACATTTCCTCTTCTGGGGTAAATTGTCTTCTGGTGACATTATCCTCTTCATCCTCTTCACCTTCAACAGGAGAGTGATCATTCATGTCTTTTGAAAGATGTTGCAAAACTTTTGAATCAGAGCTTGTCCCATCTTCATTAAGTGTCTTCAGTGACAAAGAATGTGCTTCAGATTCCAGTTGTAGGGTGTTCTGTTTATTTTCCTGCTCATTATCATCTTCGTAAATACTTTTGTCATAAACAAAGCAGGATTTGAGTTGGGAGGAATAGTCTTCGTAGACTGCTGTTTTACCTGAAATTGGTTCTGTGTCCTTTTGGTGAGTGGGACTACCTTCTAGAGAGTCTGGGCAAGGGGATTCTCTGGAGGGGCTCGGCTCTATTGAATCGGGTGAGTTCTTTGATGACTTATCCTCCATGACAGGACTTGGTTCTAGTGAGTCTCTGTGAGAAGGCTGTCTGCCTGAGTCACCCAGAACTACAGTGTGGAGGCTCTCCAAGTCTGCAGGTCTTTGTGGCTTTTCCAAATGCAATGGCATCTCCTGAGGGTCTTCCTGGCTTTCCTCACGATCAATTATTGTCATGGATAAGTTTTGCCCAATGATGACTTCACCCAAGTCCCTGAATTGTAGCATTGTGATGGCTGAAGTTTCAAATTTGACCTCAGATGATGAATAGTCAGAGTTTTCATCTTCCTGGACCATCGGACTACTTGTCCATGAATTACTCTCTGTTACCTCTTTGGTACTGGTCTCCACATAGTCCTGTTTGTTCTTGTCTTCTGACATCATAAGATGTTCTGTGGAGGATTTGTGCTCAAGGTCATTTTCTTCTAATTGAAATCCAACCTCCAAAGGCCTTTCTCCAACACACTGGTCATTATCTGTTACAGGATGATAAGGAGAAGGCTCTGCATCTGTGTAATCCCCTTGGAATTGTGTCTCTTCTTTGGAAGCTGCATCAACTTCTTCTTGTTCAACTCCATCTTCTAATTGTATTTTCTCATTTTTTATTGAGGTATCTTCATCTTCACCAGATGATTTAATGTCCTTATGATTGTCCTTTTGGGGTAGAATTATTTCCTCAAATGTCTCCTGGATAACATCCTCTTCTGGCTGCCTCTCAATCACTGGTGTGTCATTTATCTGTTGGTCCAAGTCATCACTGAGCAATGACAGCATGCCTGACATATCCTTGTCTTTCGGAGATTGGCGATGGGAGA
>OMNO01016907.1:8961-20296 GCA_900303215.1 Trachyrincus scabrus | reverse complement strand
CCCCCCCCCCCCATTGACTTACATTGCACGGCGAAACAGGTCTCAAAGTCACGCTTTTAGCACACAAACGATATCTCGCCAATATCTGGAGTTACATCATGGCAAGGTAACTACACAACCCAAACCTCTACCAAACTTTAATGATGCTTTAAGACCACCGTTGCTCAGAAGAACTGCTTTGCCAATGCTCTAAACGGTAGGGCTAGGCGACATCATCTCAGCATGTTAGACATTTCCAACAGACAAGTGACAGTAGATCCTCGAGCAGTAATAACTTATAGTCATAACTAATACTGAAATAGTACCATGGCATTCAAATTGATCGCTGCTTAATGTCTATCAAACAATTATACTACTGTTTAACGTAATTGGACTGACACATGGATCCATGGTCAGTCCATCCATGTATCTATCTAGTTATGCTAAGATTTTCTGTAAACATTATGGTAGGAGTTCTCGTGCGGATCATCCCACACTTAGGCTACATTAAAATATATGCCTAATTATTACTGAGATTCAGATAACAATTGCCGTATCAACCGCAATGGGCCTAAATGGACTTGTGTTAAAAGCAGAGCTGGAATGTGTTTTGTGTGGAGCGTGCAGAAAGAAGAATGCCTTTGCAACGCCTACTTTCCAAACGACCAATCCGGGGAAAGGGACAGTTTTAAGGCGCCCATGGAGTCCAAATCGAAGGAAAACAAAGCCCCGATTAAAATTTTAACGATTATTTTAGTCGTAAAATTATCGTGATTTGTATTTGCGTTTGAAAATCTCTTCGATAGATCTATTTTTGGTATTTTCCTACATCCTCTTTTGCCTTTTTGGCGAGGTTGTTTATCTGTAGTAAGGGGAACTTGAAACCGCCCCTTGCCCCATTTCCTCAGTTGTTTTCCTTCTTTCGCCTGGATTCTCCATGTTGTTGCTGCTAAAGTGAGTACTTCGCAGCGACAAGAGGGGGTTGTTCAACAATATACCTGCAATAAACTCAACCAGGGACGCAACGCCGAGAGAATCGCCGATAGTCTCCAAAAAACAAAATACCTAGCCCCTCCCAAGTGGACAAGGGAAGAAGCGGCGAATATAGAAACGTAACATATTTTTTAATCATCCAGAGTGTGACGCGCCCGTACGGATGACAGTTATCTTGGCAATAATTTAGTAACTTGCCAAAACAACCTAATGAAGGCTGCTCGTCAGTGTTCGGGGAAAGGATTTGATTTTGAGGGCTCTGTGATTGTCAGATGGAAAGTTCTATTATCACTCAAGTGCAGAAAGAAGACGTTCAAGTGTCACCGAAAACAGGTAACCCACCGCCTAGATTATATTTATGAATTGTTTATTTCATCTTAAATTGCACGCAACAATTGTATTATTAAATACAATTTGATAAAAAATAGTCTAGTGCGCCCATTTGACAGTTCAGCGCTGCGGGCGTTGGACTACGCGCAATCTTCTATAGCGCATTGCCTTATCTAACACTTAAAAAGCTATTGGATAAAGTTTTGTTTAATTAATAACATTGAAGCATGACAAAAACGATTGGGGAACCATACAACGTCAAGTGTAATCAAAATAGTCTTGCTGAGTTTTAATAGCGAGCACCTGCAGAAATCCAACAATGATATACTAATTATCATAGTGAAATACCATGGGCCTACCTCACAGATGACGAATTACTTTTGAAACACTGATAATCCTGTTTACTCAAGTTTGTTATTTTTCTTATTGAACTAGGTAGGGCCTACGTGTAAATGTTGCCAACGAGTTCTTCTCATGGTCTTCCATAGCTACTCTTTACTACCAAAACATCGAAACAAGATTATTATTAAAACATCTAGTTATCTCAATTTGTTATCCAAGTATTTGCTAACAGAGGCCAATCAACGATATATTGTGCAACCATGTTTTTGTTTATGTGGCTTCAACCTGTCTGGCACCATTCCTACTACTACTAGTTACAGAATAGCCCGTCGTCTCCACAGGCAGCGCTTTTAGTACAGTAACATGTTTTGTTCACATGCTTTGGAGGGACAGATCAGTGCGCGGCAGTCGGAAGACAATAAAATAGGACTAGTGCTACCGCATTATTCAAATATGTCCACTCGTATGCTGCGTCGTTAAATAAACGAAGTACATACTAATATAGTTAAACACTGCGTACAGAAGTAGATAATGATGTGTTTGAAGAGGTGCTGTGTAAACTGGCCGTCGATCGAAATGGATGAAAAGCCATATTAGATAGGCCCAGGTGCCGCGGTATTGACAGAGGAATGCACAAACACACCCCTCTACACACGCCCTCCTCCCGTTTGTTGCCCGTTGTAGCGCGGCTTCAAAGAATCGTTTCCTTGCTCTGCTCTTAAGAGGGGCTCAACCCTACTCTGAGTATGTTTTAGGCCACGAATAGTACCGTCGACCGCACAGGCATATTTGCATTGTCGTGGTACGTTTTGCAGTCTTGTGGATTTCACCTTTACAATTGTTTTTAAATCATTAATTGTAGTTCTATCCAGAAAAAACGAAACATTTCAGATGTGTATCTGGCATCCTTTTCAGTAAATAGTCATTTTCCTGTGCAAGATAAATGTAATGGTTCACATCCAGAAATCACACCAGCGAGATTCAGATAATGCAGATTTAATGGCAAACATTTTGAATTACATTTGCTGCAGTAGCTGTCCCTTTTCCTCAGAAAGGGTGGTGCACTTATATTTGTCTGTACGTCTGTTGAATGACCACATCAAGGTCCACTGTTCATTGTGCCCTTAACAAGCAGTTGTGTAACATGATCATGCGCAGCAGCGCCTGCATTATACCTTTTTCTAGAGAAAAAAACACAACCTAGGCTTCAGGGTGGACAGTCAGTATGACGTTAAGTGCATATTTGACACACTTGTTTGTCCTTTTGCTTAGCCTTGTGTCAACAGTTGTTTTGTGCAATAGTATGTATGCCTATTTGCAAGTTCTCACACGAAACTCGCACTGCCTCCAGTGGCAGTGTGCAGGGCTGAACCTATCGTCTCTACAAGGCATTTCTCCCTGTTCTCTTGCTGTGGCGGCGACCTGTTTTTGGGGCCAGTGCACCCGTCTTTACAATGGCTGATCAAAGAGCCGCACAGGGCAACGAGGTGTGACCAGCTGCCCCGTCTCTCTCCCCCCTAGCTAGTTTGAGCCTGCAGGCCATTGGCCCTGAAATGTCTTGGGAGCTTGACATGGTTGGAATGCTTTCGGCCTGTGTTTTCTGCTGAAGGTAGCCTACCGCTGAAGAAGGGAAAAAAAAGTAGTGTGGGTTTTCCCGCCCTCTGATTATATAACATGTACCAGCCATTTCCAGCAGCAGCAACAACAGCAGCAGCAGAGTCAGGCTCATTAAAACCAGATTTCTTGTGCGGGCTGTGGCATCCCTATAGACGGATGGGTATAATGCCTTTAGGAGGGGTGTCCTATATGGGCTCTGCAAGCCACTGATAACTCTGATTAATGATGTCAAAGGAGTCCATATTGTGGATTAATTAGAAATATATTCCCCCGTTCTTTTGCCTAGTGTCTTCTATGTTGTTGTGGGAGTCGTTCCACATAATGCCCAACGCGTGGTGACTGTGTATGCTGTGTTGGAGGAGAAGGCCCCTGTGTTGTAGCGTGTGCACGCCAAACACGTGCTGTTTGCCATTTCTGTGTGCTTTCTCACACAAGCCTCCTTCTCTCCGTCTCTCCCCTCCCGACAGGCCAGGTGAGCCGGTCCTCTCTGAAACAGCCCAAGAGCTGTAACATCTTTAAAGCGCTTTTCTGCTGCATCCAAGCGCAGGATGGCTCCAAACTGCCACCACCTCCACCACCGCCGCCTCCACCGTCTTCCCAGCATGCCTTGCTGGAGTCACAGGAAAATGGGACAGTTGTCAAGGTAACGCACTATTCTCATGCCTGTCATGATTTACAGCCCTGGAAGCGGCATTAAGAACTTGATTGAACATAACTAACAAAATATTATTGTGGACAACCCAGCATTGTTAAACTAGTTAAAGCACACCTGAACACACTGAGCACTTAACCATTTGTAGATAAAGAATGACTGATGCTCACATTTGAAGACAAAAAAAAGACTGTGACAAGTGACTATCAAAAGAGGCCTAACTGTGTATTTGCTGAAGTAAAGAGGAGGGTCTTTTTGGGCTTGGGTGTGAGCTCTAGTCCCATGTAAAGGCCTATTTATGAGATGCCATGTTTGCTCACATTGAGCGGTGGCCTGCCCCTCTAGCAATAGCAGCAAACAGGAAGCAGAATATTTAGGCACTGGCTATTGTTTGCTTCGTTCTCGCTGTAATGTCTTTTTTCTTTTCTGTCACAGGCCTGCCTAAGCAACATATGACTTGTTGCTTAGGTAGGCCTACAACATGGTTTCATAATGATTTTCCTTTCTCAGGAATAAGTTTATTTCTGATGATTCAAAATGACAACAAATTAGTTAGTTCTCTAAAATTAACCTGAAAATAGATTGGTTTTACTAGATTGGAGTTAAACTTGATCCTTGTGTATGCGTGTGCATGTGTGTGCGTGTGTCATAACAAGGTTGTAAGAACTAGTCTTTCTGTATCTTCTCCACAGGCTGAGTGCAGCTTACTGCCTGAGGTGAATACCCAGGACCAGGGAAAAATATGCGTGGTCATAGACCTAGATGAGACCTTGGTCCACAGCTCATTCAAGGTATCTGCTCTGCTCCTTTATACTATTCAAAACATTACTCGGCACCAAAACAGGTTTCTCTCTGTTTTGCCACCTGAACACGAGCATTGACATTCAAGTTTTTTCCCCCACTGATTGCAACACTGAGTGTTGATTTACAGACTGCTCTAGAATGCTGTCGACACTGTTTGTTTTTCAGTCTGTGCAAGAATTAAACATGTTCTGGGGAATATGCAGTTGTAATTGGATCTTGTTGATAGCTTTTATGGAAAGACAGTCTGCGGTGGTGCTGGCCCTGCCCCCATATTGTTTGTCAATCCGTATTAGGATCTATGGTCTTAATGTAGCCAGGAAATGATCAAATGGTCAAATATGTTTTGGAGGGCACCAAGTGAAGTCCATTCTGTGTATGTAGGCCAGGCCCTGTGAGTTATGTTATCTGCGCGGCAGCCTGGCTCTGAATGTTCACTGTTTCGCTTGTTATGTAATGACATGTGAATGTACACATGCCAACCGTCCCCTCTGTGCTCCCTCCCCAGCCCATTAACAATGCAGACTTCATCGTTCCTGTGGAGATAGAAGGGACCACACACCAGGTAAAATCTAAACTCTGTCCATGTGTGTTTGTGTGTGTGTTTGTCTGGATATGAGTGTGTTTGTGTTTGTTTGTTTGTTTGTTTGTTTGTGTGTGTGTGTGTGTGTGTGTGTGTGTGTGTGTGTGTGTGTGTGTGTCTCAAGGTTGCAGTTGTGTATGTGTGTTGGTGTATTTTGCAGTGCTTGCTGAGCTGTAAAGGGATGGGTCTTACTACTGATCAGCCAGCATTGTTATGTTGGGTGCTTGGAGCCCTCTGCTGGCCAGATGTTGACTTGAACAGGGGCTGAGAGGGCACCAGAAAGCAAATGACTCCCATCTTTATTTGTGTGGCTTAAAATAATCATAAATTGATTTATATATGCCAAGCTGGGCTAATATTATTCATTTGATTTCTGTATAGAGTGGATGACTATTTGACATGTGGCTAAGTACTTGTCTCTGTAATATGAATCCATGTACCCTCTTGCGCTGTGACACTCATCTTTTTTTGGCCATGGCTTGGTTCAAGTAATCCAGGATAGGCTGGTTCACAACCGCACGGCCTATTCGTGATTACTTGTTTCAGGAAATGGTTACTGGCAACGGATGGATGGACATGAAATGAAACGACCCAAAAGCAGATTGAAGTCAAGTTAGACTCTGCTCTTGTGAAAGTGTTTCAGTAATCTACATTTTTCTTTTTTTTTCTTTTGTAATCCGTGGTAGTAGCATAAGCTGTTCAATGCACAATATGTGCAAATGCATATATTTGTATATATCCAAAGTAATTGCAAAGTCATAATAATACAAAACAATTATTATAAATATTGAGACTGTTATTACAATCAATTAATTCAATTAATGTATAATGTATACTATTTTTATTCCCATTTTCCTAAGTGGGATGGTATGTTACCCTAACCAAAAAAGTAAAAAAAGAACCATTTTGTTATGTTTTCTTTTAGGTTTATGTACTTAAGAGGCCCTACGTGGATGAGTTCCTACAGAGAATGGGAGAGTTGTTTGAGTGTGTCCTATTCACAGCTAGTCTTGCCAAGGTATTTATAATGAGCTTAGTGTTTCAGATAAATAAAGTTTCTATTTCTTGATGTCCTTTCCTTATGTTTGACGTCATGTCTGATCTTTTTGGCTTCCTGCTCCTACCTCTTAGACGCTTCACGTGCTTTGAGTCAGCTCAGTAGTTGCCTATGTATTGCTATTAAAGACTAACCATACATAGGGGCAGCACCAAACACAGGTTATGCAATTACTGTTGCTGTTTGTCTAAAATTAGCCACAGGTCATGCCACGAGTTGGCACCAATTTAAGCCAATCATAAATAGCAATTGCAATAACCAGTGTTTGGCCTGAGATGGTGCTGCCGTTGAGGTTTTTTACTGTTTGGTTACTCTTTAAGCTTTAGTTCATGTCTCCATCCTCCCCCACTTCCCTTCACCCTATCCCACGGCATCTTGTCAGTATGCGGACCCAGTGACTGACCTGCTGGACCAGGGCAGTGTGTTCCGGGCCCGTCTGTTTCGTGAATCCTGCGTCTTCCACCAGGGCTGTTATGTTAAGGACCTGAGCAGGCTGGGCAGAGACCTTCGCAAGACTCTCATCCTGGATAACTCCCCGGCCTCCTACATCTTTCACCCTGAAAATGCTGTGAGTCCCCTTCTGCTTCTGTCCACCCACTAATGTGGTTGGAATTTAATTATCATATTTTGTGTTTGTTTTATGTGTGACTTGGGTCTCCCATAATTTAGTAGATGCTTACAAAGATACTATTAACGTACCTTCAATGATGTCATTGTAAATGGTCTTATTGACCTATATTAAAATTGGTAATTCTTTCAAAGATGATGCATTTCACTAATTTAAACCTGAATATACGTTTTTGGCATTGTATCTGGTTCCAATTAGATTTAGAAAGCATGGTTTTACATCTGGTTCTAGTTGCTAATGTGCCACACTCCTGCCTAGGTCCCGGTGTTGTCGTGGTTTGATGATGTGGATGACGCCGAGCTGCTCAACCTTCTTCCGGTGTTCGAGGACCTGAGTCAAGCAGACAATGTTTACACTCGCCTAGACCAGCTACGAGGGCCATAGAACCGCCAGCCGTGGCAGATATGCTTGGATCTGCCCACACTGCAATACTCCCTCATCGTAACAATAGATATCTGGGAGCAGCTTACCGATGCTTTCCCTAGCCTCTACACTAGTTTACCTTTTTTCAAATTGTATCAGGGTGTCGGATTATGTTATAGTCCATGTTTGGAAAACTGACCCGGGAGGGGGCGTCCAAAAAAGTTAAAACATGGACTGCAATCTGAGGCCGTCTTTCTGCACATGGGTGCTGAACATTTTGCTAGCCACTATTTGAAAGCACTATCAGAAAGAATTGGAAACAGCAACCAAAGGTGTTTGATAACAATCACTCCAGTGATTATATTTAACTGGTTCTTTTGCCTGCCCTGAATTGACCTTGGGACGTTTTTGTATTATTGTACCTTTTTTAAGGAACAAAACAATAACATTAGCTCACTTTTTATTTTTAATAGCTTTTGTTTTTTTCTAGTTTTTTTCTATATAAATATATTTTTGAACAGTAAATGTGGTTTATCTATGCAACCCATTACATTGACAATACCTCTATTGTAGACAGCTGGTAATGACATACTGCCAATTTAAATGGAGAGGTTGTGATTTAGAACGAAACAACAAACAACAAAACTGTATTCTAACTTGTTTTTTTACTATACGATCTCGATTTATCATACAAGGTCCAATAATGATCCAGCTTTATATTGGAAAATATGGACAATTAATCTGGATATTTTGGAATTACACTATGGTCATTTAAAAGCAGACACACTGGAATCCCTTGGTGGCTCCTGACTTAATAGAAAAAAATGCCACATTTTTTTAAGCAAGGTAATGAATGATTTGTCCTTATGTTTGTCTCTGATGATTTGAATGACATTACTTGCACTTGTTTTATATTCAGTGCTTAAGTGACAAGTGTGTCTCGTGTTCTAAGTGGAGAGGTGTGCTCTACACACTCTGTTGAGTCATGCTGAGCGTGAGAAAACACTGATATCAAGTGAAATGCCATGTGGCTGTGGTACTTGCAGTGCAACACTTGAAAATATCATATCCGATGAATATTTTTTTTTACTGTGAGTGTTTTTCTGTATTTATTGGCCAATCATTTGTATTGTCCAGTACCTCTTACTGCTGAACAGTTTGGGTTATAATCCATTTGGAAACTTTGTTGGTGGTTCAGTGTTAAAGAAGACCATCTAGTTTTGTTTGTGCCTTCGAGTAACTTGTGTCAAAGGAATGTGCCAGCTGTTGAGGAAGATGTATATCAAAATCCACACTTCTGAAATGTATTTAGTTATGCAAGAGAACCACATTGTCAACTCAAAATGAAATTTCCATCTTTTTTTCACTGAGAATTACTCTGCTTATCGAGTAATATTAAACATTCTTTGGCTTTACAATTTATACAACTATTGCCTGCATGTTTAAAAATAGTTACCATTTATTATAAACTGCCAAATATTTTTGTTTAGACAGTGATGATTTGAATTGTCTTATACTTAATGTTTATTAAAAAAAAGTGTTCTATCAGACCAAAATCAAACTAATTTCTTCATGACAGTGTACAAATAAAAGATGATTATATTTTACTGATGTGTTTTTTCCCTAACTGCATAGTCTGTTGTCAAAAGATTTATTACCATTGCAAATGGAAAAAAACAGTTCACTAACCCAGAAGAAAATCAATGCAATACAAATTTGATCAAATAATTGTATTTGTTGATAGTGGTAATTTATAACACATCTTTCCCCCCTAGCACATTACAATACTTAATTATTGCTTAATGTAACATTTAAATACAAAAGCTAAAAAATAAAAATAAAAATAGGTATCCACAGATACTCTGAATACCTAATAATCTGTAAATTTCAGCAAAAACAAGACTTCATGAAGATGAAATTACTTTCAAGACTTGAAACCACTGCAAGCACTGCACTGTTTACGGTGATTAATGTAACGTGTTAGTTTGTTTGCATCGATTAAAGATGAATGTGTCCAATTCAAGTTCGTTTAAGTAACAAGTTCGCAAATGTGTCAAAATCACAGCACCTCCATGAGCATGTCTTCCAACCATATCACATAACAATGCTATGGCAGCCATTTTAGGTGTACTTGGGGATTAAAATGTTCACGGAAGTGCCGATTTTCATTGTAAAATATTGATATTACCTATGCCAGTTTGGCACCATACTTCTACTAAATAACAACACACATGTATACATTTTCGTTAACGTTGGAAAAGGCAGTACAACCGATTGCAATAGTATTGCGTGATTGAGACTCAGATGGGGCGATGGGCGTTGCCGTCGTGACACCAGTAGACGAGGTGCTGCCTGACACGTACTGTTTGAAAACAAAACACCCAGCAGCATATCAGGGAAGCAGGAAGAAGAAGAGGCGTCATCGAAAGCTAGAAAGAAAGGTTAGCTAAGTGCTAAGTACAGTCTACTCCGTTGTCTGATATGCATGTGTTGATCTATTATTTATATTGATAAACTGGTGCCGCGTATTGGCCAATCGCCAAAAATCGAATGTTGTTGACAAATTAACAAACGTTCGGCTAGCCAACGACAAGCTAGCTAGCGCTAACTGAGGTAGCACGCTAGCCGTATTCAGTTACGACAAGATAGCTAGCGCTAACTGCATTTTAGTCATAGCCAGTTATCACGATTGCCTGAATTAACAGCCAAGCAAGTGGTATTTAGCAGTCATCCTCCAGATAGTTAATCACACTATTTTATCGGTCATTGTAGAAACGTTGCTGTTCACCCCTAATGTAAAACATTGGTTTCGCTGATGCTGTATTCAGCGATGTATATAGCCTAAATCCGTGTGCTATTAGTTGTGTGTAGGCAGGTTGTTTGCTTGTCGATGTTTTGTTAATACAGTGGGCAATTATAATGCTTCATTATTTAGTGTAATGGTATAAAACACTCACTCGCGTCTATGTGATATGTCGTGTGATATGAGTGTTATCTAGTGAACTCCATGTGCCAAAGTATTCCTTGACACATTATCTAATGTTAATGAGTGGGTGTTTACCGTTAGGCAACATGAGCTCTGAGTGTGTTTTACTCTGTTTGTTTTAACAGAGAAGGTTAACTGTCTGCAAGATCAGTAAACATCTCCGGAGCCACTATGAACGTGTTTGATCGAAACATCAATTTTGATGCGCTCTTCAAATTATCCCAAATGTGAGTAGGCAACCAACTGTCAATTCTGTCAAATAATCCTGTAAACATATGACTGCTTGAAATTACTTTAATTTCTACCATATTGTTTATTTTGTTACAGCCCCCATTCCACCCAGGTGCACCTGAAGAATGTTTACTCCAGTCTTGCAGTATGCATGTTCGTGGCTGCAGCCGGATCCTATGTTCATGTGGTCACTCGTCTCTTTCAGGTAATGTTAGGACCACAACATAGTCATTTACAATGTCCTAAATGCTGACATTAGTAACTTAACTTGAACCAGGTTTAAAATGGCTATTTACTTAAAACTTTACTGAACTTAACTGAATTCCTGAACGAGTATCAAAATGTCACACACTAATGATCCCAATGAACACAAATGAAGGGCCAAGACTGATAAATGTGGGGATAGTGGATTATGGCAACAACGTGGTTGTTGTTGCCATAATAATAGTTGTTGTTTAATGTAAATATTGTCAGGAAGCCAGATCTATGGTCCTCTCAAACTCGCGTGTACTTTGCTTTGAATCTTATTCGATAGCCTTCAGACCAATCATTTAGTCTCACAGCATACATTATTCTATTTGTTATATTTAGCTATTGTGTGTGTGTGTGTGTGTGTGTGTGTGTGTGTGTGTGTGTGTGTGTGTGTGTGTGTGTGTGTGTGGTGCAGGGGGGCGTGCTGTCTCTGCTGGGTTCTCTGGGGATGATGTTCTGGCTGGCCATGACTCCACACAACTCTGACACAGAGAAGAAGAGACTGGCCATCCTAGCGGGCT
>OMNO01016903.1:0-19346 GCA_900303215.1 Trachyrincus scabrus | reverse complement strand
CATTCAGGATTAGATATTCATCAGGAATCTCTGCCTAGCAACTCAAACCTTTGTTTTTATTGGATTGGGATGGTTTTGAACATATGGCGGTACTTCAAATGATCACATGGAGATATCAAATACCTAAATATTGAAGCAAGCAACCTAAAAACTGTCTGGGGTGCACATAAAAAGCCTGGGAAGGTGTGAAAATGACCCCAGAATTGTTTTAAAGTGAAATTTCCCTTTAATGTGTGTGTACTCTTGCGACTGTACGGCGGTAATTGTTATAGGTAAATGTGAGATGGCCTGCAACACTAAGATTTGAAAAGTCATGTAGTGTATGCCTAGCATTAGTTGTAAACCGGTCCCTGCAAGACAGAGATAGGCAAACAAAAACAAAGTTGTAGATAGCTCCTTACCCCAAATTGACGCACCGCAATGCATGTGCTGCGGAGTGTATTTAAGCAGGCGATGGCGTCCGTTGTGGTCCTCGATGTGGTACAGGGGCATCGCTTGAAACCGACGCCAGCCGAGGGACACGATGAGGGGATCTCGAGTCTTCAGGATGCGCTGGTACCAACGATGTTTCTTCAACCTCATCTAAATGGACAAGAATCAGACATTTTCGTTTAATTGATTCACTTTTTTTCTAATTGAATTTGCATGACAGCCCAAAGTGAAAAATAAAACAAACCAAAACTATCCACAGAAATAAATAAATATCACTCCCATATAGCCCAAGTCCAGGACAAACCTAAAACTACCAACGCATTGTGGGTATGTTGTACAAAAGTATGTAAAAACGTTTTTATAGCTTTGTGTACACGTATAAAAAATGGTTGGAAAGCATTACTGGCAGTTAGCAACAGTGAAAGATAAACAATGTAACCAATGTAACCTAATCAAGTTTGGTATTTTCAGCTGCATCTTATATTACATCTGCATATCTACGGTAAATGACTTTCATAGCCAGACCATAGGATAGCATTAGTATTTCTAACAAGCAGAGCAACAACTAGTTGACTTGTGAACATCCCTAGTTTCAGGGTTCCCATGTGATTGGTCAAATTAATCTAAAGGTACATTGAGAATAGGGTTCATAGGTTCATTTATTATTATTATTATTATTTTTTTTTACATACTTGCAAGTATCCTACGTTTCCTTCGCTTGACCCCAGGCCACCAAGAACCACGGGGTAGTGGGGGTCGAAGTTGGCAACAAACTCACAAGGCAGAGCTGAGATTTCCAAGCGGATGTACATCCCAGGGCGAAAGCCTTCGTACTGCACCCTGGTGGCATCATCCATACTCTCAAACTCTGTCCGATTCAACTAAACAAAATAAATACATTAGTAGAAAAAAAAATCTCACCTACAGAGCGCCCCCCCTGGGGATCCCATGGTAGAATAATAAATAAAACATTGATGTGTAACTCCCTACCCCTCAGTTTAGAAATCTGTGCACACTGTTGATAAAACTTTACTCATGGTAACAAAACCAATGCACACTGGATTACTAAACCGTACTCACAGATGACTAAACTGTAGGGGTTTAACAATTCTCTCAGCTCACGATTCACGATATTGGGTTCACGATTCAAGTCTCTCAAAAAAGTTTACATTTGAATGAAGTGGCTACAACAGACTGGTAAAACATCTGCAGCAGCCTATTACACACGTTGAAGAACCTGAGCCTCAGGAAGAACAGCTTGCTCTGTCCCTTCCTGTAGAGGGCCTCAGTGTTGTCAGTCCAGTTTATTGTTGATGTGTACTCCCAGGATCATGTAGGTGTCCACCACTCCCCTCGGATGGCGAAGGGAGTTGGGGGGCTCTTCTTGAGCCGCCGGTAACCCACCACCAGCTCCTTGGTCTTTCCGATGTTGAGCTGAAGGTGATTGTTGTCACAGCATCCTACGATGCTCTCCACCAGGGCTCTGTAATCCTCGTTTTCATCCATGATGCAGCTGACAATGGAGGAGTCATCTGAGAACTTCTGTAGGTGGCACGCACTTCAGTTGAAGCGGAAGTCGGAGGTGTAGAGAGTGAACAGGAAAGGTGATAGCACAGTTCCTTGCGGGGCGCCGGTGTTTCTCACAAACACATCTGACATGAGTTAGAAGGTTAATAAGTCCAATCAAATACAAAAATAATCTCACCTTAAACCTGGACACTCGAAATATACCAGTATATATATTTTGCTATTGGAAACTTTGTAAACGCTACGCTGTTGGTGTGTTTAGATGGAGGCAGAAAACAGATTTGTAGACATTCCATTTAGTTTAGGGTTTGAAAACAAGCGGAACGGGATTCCGAGATGAGCTCTAAATTATGGCTGAACAGATTTGTGGAACGAGATCAAGTTAGCTGGCTAACAAGCTAACTTTTCAAGAAACATAAGTATACTTAATCCCCACCTAATGCAGAGTGCACATCATCATTACAGCAAGTCAAATCAGTGCATAAGTTATTGACTTGAGTCCATACATTGCAACAAACGGTATCGGCAACACTACTAAATGCTATCGCTCTGTAGGAGTTGAGCTGACATTTTCAGGATTAGATATTCATCAGGAATCTCTGCCTAGCAACTCAAACCTTTGTTTTTATTGGATTGGGATGGTTTTGAACGTATGGCGGTACTTCAAATGATCATAAAACTAAAAGGTGGTTTGTACATTATGCAAAGTTGAAATTTAAGTGATTACTAAACCAGATTTCTAATATGAGGGTACAGATTTAATAATTTCTTCTCTACCATTTGACCTCAGGGGGGCTCCATACACACCCTCTCCCTCTGACAAATAACAGCCTTACCTCCGCTTGTATTTGCATCTCCTCCTTTAGGTCATCAAAGTAAGTTGCATCTCCGTCGTCGTACTCTGCGTCAAATCGCTCTTTCAGTCTACGCTTTTTTTCCAAACGCTTGTTCTTCTTCTGGGCCTCATCGTCCATCTTTTCATCATCATTCTTACCATCGACCTGACCAGGTGATACAATAAAACTTCAGGTTAAATCAGAAAAAAAACAATTCTAACTTCCGCTATATTGATGGACAAATGTTTGTTTGACATCTAGTGATGATTAAGTTGCGGTGTACGATCGCAGCCTGGAATGAACCATATGACTTCATTCCAACCTTCCAAATCTCACTGATTAACTTGTGTATTTCTTTGTCATAGCACTTATTTAGGTATTTACAATGTCTTAACTTGCACTCGACTACCGCACTATTCCGTAACACTTGCAATATTGATCATATACATCAATTGTGCACAGCCTCCAAAAGTTAATGCAAATGTACATTTTAGGAAATAGGTTGGAGGGGGTTGATATATTGTATTACAAATGGTTAAGTTTAGGCAAGTATGGTTCGTGATTAACAGTATCTAAAAACGTAATAACCACAACATATCAGGAATGCATCCACTACACGCCTACCAAATATAATTTCAAGGAAATGTCAAAAAGTATATTAATATACATCTCATAGTCAGCTAATGAACTCAGTCTTGGAAAGACTCAGGAATGTAGGGGTGTGGTCTCCCCTGCCCCCTACCTCCCTGCAACCTTTCCCAAAAGTCTTAAAATAAAATGCCTTCTTGAATTAACAATAACAGGCCAGTACAATTTTCTTAAATGAAAATACATTATATAGATAATTTTATCCCATGTGTATCTGGCATGCAATTGTACCTGTTCCTCCATTCTTTTCTATGCTTACAAAATTACCCATTTAGTGTAGAAAGATGTAATTTATTGCTGTGGAATGTATTTTGAGTGTTAATTACACAAAATAACATCTTTGATATATACATTACATAAACGTTACCTCTAGCTGGTTCTCCTGGTTTTTCATTTCGCCATTGTGGACATCTCCTGTTTCCAAGTCTTCAAAGTCACCATAAAGATGTTCTAAAAAAGAAAGTAACCATTGGTATGCAACACGTATGTCATTTTAACATGCATTCGATTTATAGGAACACGTCAACTTCTTGGGAAATTAGCTCATTGCCCATCTTACCCATATCCAGGCGAGAAGATTGACACCAATCTGTATGCGTCCAGTATAGTGTATAGTGCAAAAATGTATTTTTTGATACATATCGATTCAGAATATTTAACCGTTTCAATACTCATTTCCTGCACTATCGATAATGAAAGCGAGTTGACATCCACACCGCTGCAGTGCCCACATAGCCCCACCTCCTCTCACTCATGTCTCAGGTCTTCAGATTTCTGTATTTGCCATATGTAACAAGTACAATGGTCTTCTCGTCACTAGTCTCATGCACTCCGGTTGAATAGCAATAGCTCACGTTTTGTTATGGTGTTTGCTCATAAAAAATGGCAAGTGCAGAGCGTCCACGACCGGTTTTGGTTGACAAAGAAAACAGCAGGAGTGCTGCTTGGAAATACTTGCAAGTGCAAGTGAACCCCCTGTTTCAGCTCAAATTCGAACACTGAGATTTTCAGGCTAAGAGTTATTCCCATGGTTATGACCCACACCAACTTTGTGATATATATTTTTTAAACTAGTACCGTCGTTGTGTATGAGCGTTATGAGCGATGTTGTATATAAAATGCGCCACAAACGTTACAATAATGGGTTTCTGTAGAACATGTCTGCATATAGCCTATAAGAATAGAAATTACCTCCATTAGATTTAGTTTTTAACTCATGTTACTTGAAAATAAGATTGCACTGTTTTTTACTTACACTTTACTGCCTTTTGAATGTGTGACAATCTCAAGCTTTTTAACATGTTCACCCTAAGAATATTGTTAACGTAAAAAAGTTTTAATTATTGTTAATGTTTACGACAGTCATTCTGCTGTTGTTACTAGCCAAGAAAAGAAAAGTTGTACCTAGTTGTCATGTTATAGTTTTGTTATATGTATGTTAATAAAAATCTAAAATGTTATGCCCTCAATGTTGTGTAAATGGTATTGAACATCAATATTTTTCAAGGTATTGTATCAAAGTTAGAAATTGCCGTATCGTAACACTAGACCAGTAAAGAGAAATCTAGGGGCTACACGTTAGCGCACTACATGGAAGTGGGAGGAAGCTTCTAGCATAGGTTATGTGACGTGAGGTTTTTTTCCTTCAATAAAATAAAAAACAAAACCGCAAGCGGCGGTTTGCAGAGACTCCGCCCCCGTGCATTTTGCAGCCTGCGCACAGCAAACGAGAATACTGCATGTGCACCAGGGACTCCCGTGGATGTATTGGGAGACTGCCCTCTCTGGTGCACAACTCACCCTGTTGTCTCGTTAGTTTGCAGTCAGCGCCCTACATCCATGGCAGCGCCTCGGCTGCAAAATGCTTGGGGGGGCGTTGTCTCTGCAAATTGTGCTAGCGTTTCGTTTTTTTATTGAAAAAACAGCTTATACTCGTACTCCATCTGCCAACCGATGATGTAGCAAAGTGATGCAAAACGTGTCATTGGTGGCACCCACTGTAAACTGAAACTTGTGATTGGATTATATTGGAAAGGTATACATTTAAATACTCTTTCCCACTTCCACAAGGGTAGTCTTAATGTGTTAAATAGGCAAACTGCCCCTTTAAATGTTGAGTGTGATCTTTTCATGAGAAAACCAAATCTAATTGGTTTTCTAATGGAAGTTTATATTCCTCACCATCCTCCTTCAGCAATGTGGCAGCATCTTGCCATTCTTCCCACTTCCCGGTTACAAAGCAATCTGCTATAGAGTTTAGTATCTGAAAACAAAACAAAACATGAAGTAGCATTGGTTAAGTATTTTAATGACAAATAAAACTTGTGTACTCTATGGTTATTTATTTATAAAATTGACCATAAAAAAAGGTAGGCCGGACAAGGATTTCACTAATGAATTGACTTGAACCTCTTCCAAATCCCAGTTGTGAAAGCTGTCGGGATGAAATCGGGAGCAGTCCGTGGCATCGGCATGGTGCGTTTTACTCTTCTCTGGGCGGCTGACACGGAACAAACCTCCCAACTCCTTCTCCTCACTTTGACCTGTGCCCTGTTTGGAAACTGGAGGGGAAAACAAGACCAACTAGTTATTTTATTTTCATGGGTGTCCCAAAAAATTTAACTGACATCAGTGTAGGCCGGACATATTAGCACACATTATTAGGTATTCAGAGTATCTGTGGATACCTATTGTATTTCTACAAATGATTATTATTTTTATTTTCAAACCCTTATACCTCAACCTGATTGCTCAAAAGTTTTCAAATTTGTCGACGGCACATGTATCCTGGTAAAGCAGGTCTCCAAAACGTTTGGTACCAATTCGCACATACGGGGCGCTATCAGCCCCGCCACCCCGATGCAGGAACAATTCTGAAACTTGGTTAATAGGCCTTATCTGAAATGCTGAACATTGTTGCCTCTTGGACCCAGTGAAAATTTCAGGAAAACTTCAAATAACCACCAGGCCAAATGACAAAATATTTTGTTTAGATGCTCTATGGACATGTTTGATTGAAAGATATTTTGTTGAAAGATAATTTTGAAATTATTTACATGCGCAAACATTATTCTATCAATCACAACTCCTCTTAAGGTGGCAGGGTCTTGAATCTTGGTAAGCACATCGAGGACATACCCCCTAACAAGTATGTCAAATTTGGTGGATAGCTAAAAAAAAAAGAAAAAGACTTCAGAGTAAATTTAAGTAAGTGCTCAGCTAAGCGATAGGCACGACTTCGCCCACAGGGAGCGCAAAATAACACACAAATGCCATGAAGTCAAACCACGAGTTGGATTCACTCCAAATTATGAGTTATAATTGTTTCTTTTATTATATTATGACTGTTCATCCCATGAACTTCAATGTAAATTAGTTGATTTCTCTAACACTTAAGCCAATGTAGAACTGACATAAAGAGCAAGTTGTGGTGGTTGAGTGGGTTAAACACAGGAGACTGGGGTTCAAGTCCTGTGTTGTACATAGATTTTTGCTGGAAAAGTGCGGTTGCTGGGGTCGGCAGTCAACCATGGGCTGTGAATACCTTTTGAGGCTGCTTGCAGCTTTAATTATTATTATTATGATTCTTATTAACGTATATAGCATGTCACTCTGGGGTACGTCACAGCAGAGTTGTGATTGATGGAATAATGTTCGTTCATATAAATAATTGCATTTCCGCATAACTTGGCCATTAAAAAAAAAAAGTAAAGCCCTGAATAACTTTTAATCAGACCGTACATAGAGCATCTGTCCCAAATGTCATTTGGGCCAGTAGTTATTTAGAACAAGATTTTTGAAGTTTTCCCGAAACTTTCACTGTACAGACAAATCTATCCAAATGGACCCTATGGGTCCAAGAGGCAAAACTCTTCAGCATGTTCAAATACGGCATGTATCCAAAGTTTCATAATTTTTCCTCCATCTGGGCGGCAGGGCTGAGCGTTTAACATTAACCGCGGATTATATTGCCCACTATGGGCAAAGTGGTACCAAACCTTTTTTAGACGCGCTTACTGGGAATACACATGTCGACAAATTTCAAAATGTTTGCGCAATAGGCATTACAGATCCGGAATAATAATAATTCGTACAAATACAATAGGTATCCAGAGTTCCACTGTGAATTGTTTTTGTGGTTGATAGGTATTACTTATATAACGTCCATATCTCAGCCTGTGTCTGGTAAAAAGTTTTCAAATTTGTCACACAGGGCGCAAAATTACACATAAAGGCCATACAGTCAAACAATGCGTCAGAGTCACACCAAATGATGCGTGTTATAATAGTTTCTTATTATAATATAACTGTTCATCCCATGAACTTCAATGTAAACTAGTTGGTTTCATCATTTGTGAAACCACATTTGAAAGAGTCCTATACACTATACTCTGCAGTGTTATATTTATTAGTGAGCATAATATAAGAGTGGGTATAATTATGAGTGTTATAATTATGACCATCAATAATTACTGCGGAAGCTGGGGTGGCGGTGCACACTGTGAATACCTATTGAAGCTGCAAGCAGCTTTAAATAATATAATTATTCTTTCATTTTTATGTATTATTTATGATTATTTCTCTGTTCTTTGTTATCACTCATGTTTGTGCTTGTGTTAACCACAGGATAATGGCGGTCTGGGTGATCAAACCATGGTAACAGTCTCTCCTGGCTTCACTAAAACATGCGTTACCAATATAATTTGTCAATATTATTTTTGTTAAATTAATTTGTTGTGCTGATTCTGCCTGAAGGCCTAGATATGCTTGGGTGACTGCAGCACGTAAGCAACACAACCAGGCATCTGCAACATCAACGCAACTTAGCAACATGGTTGCAGAGCCCTGTCGCGTACATGTTCAAATCAAAGGCGCGACAGTGTGACGGCAATGCGACATCCACAGATGTGGATCACCGACTGGTGAATTGACGAGCGGGACTACATGTGCAACCTTTCAGTTGGAGGCTACAGCTAACCTAGTTTAGCTTTGATTCTAATAAACATTTAAATCCTGTAATTGCTCTACTTTTGAAAAGTTTGTTACAGTCCAATGTATACAAAACATAGTAGGCGTTTTCACAAGTCAGTTTGAAAAAAGGGGGTGACTTTATTTTACAATCCATTACCCACGATGTTGCCGTTGGTTGTATATTTTGTTGATAAATCACCCTCTAGTGTACATTTGGTGTGATGACACGCGTAGATGAATTGAAAATTGTTTGTTGCATCGTTGCATTGTGTGGGTGCGCCAAGGATTCGGACAAACCATGCAGAAGCATGTTGAGGCCTTAAAAGAACTTCACGTGAACCTGGCAACCACGAATGTAAATAAGAATATGGCACTTTGGGCTTTATAAGACATTTTGTAAAGTACTTGTATGGCGATGGTTTATGTTCTCCACAAACACCGACACACATTGACTCCAAAAGATGAAAGTGCTATATTGCCATTGTTTACATTGTGGCAGGCGCACTTCAGGCTAAATGCTCTTTGGCAAAACTGGTACAACCAAGTAATTTTGGCGAATTATATTGGTAACTGATGTTTTAGTGAAGCCAGGAGACTGTTACAATGGTTGATCACCCAGACAAGTATAGTCCTTTTAAGTGGTTGACACAAGCACAAACATGGGTGGGTTGTTGTGCTTCCCTTATCCATCATATTATAAATTATCCGATTTGGTAGTTGCAGTTAAATAGTTGTAGAAGTAGAGCAGATTCAGTAGCATAAATGCTGACTAGCCGACGTTATCTCTAATTTAGAACTGCACTTCGGAAGTAAAATTGGCGATTCTGATGCGTTTGTCCTGCTTTCACTCGGACCTGGTGATGGTGACAAGACGCATATATATAATATAGATCTATATTGTCCTAAGTGTTATCTATCCATCAAGCCGACAATCATGCTTCTAGCTTTTATATTCGTAGAGCAATTCATGATTGATTTTGGGTATGTCGTTTTAGGCAAAAATAAAAAATAGCTCAGGTGGAAGTGGTCCAGTGTGTCCATTGTGTTTTTGTAAACAAATTTTAAATCAGAAAGAATTTCTGCAAATGTACAAATTATATGTAATACGTAAATGGCCAACATGGTCATGTTTAACAAAAATAGCAACACAGGTTCCCTGACCAGATCTTGACATTAAGACACCATACCTGCACCATACACATGTTTGCGCAGGTTGGGGGCTGCTTGCTGTTGCCGAAGGAAGATTTCTGATGCTTTTTGTTGCAAGTCCTCTTTCCACCGTAAAGCTCCTAATTAACAAAATGGCATGGAGTAAAGTGCAAAACAAATGTTAAAATACATTTTGTTTAACCATCATGAGCCTTGCTCAAATAGAAAACTGACAATCATCAAAATGAAATAAAGCAGGTACCGTCGGTTTCATATGCTTGGTCTTGTTCCTCGATCTCAAAAGACTTTGGTTCTTCTGTACATTTTTCTGTGGTTTTTGGGGGATCAACTGGGATTTCCATCAATTCTGACATTACCCCACTCTCCACATATTGTTCTTTCTCACCAGTCCATTCCTGATCATCTCCAGAGCAGATAGAGCCATTTCCTTTTGTGTCAATCGGCTCCAAATCAGAATTATCATCACTTTCTTCTACTCCACTCTCGCAGTCTGACTGATCTTCCTTGCTAAGCTCCAAATCATCTTCACTGTCAGCAAAGGCTGGCGTCTCTGATAGTTTTGGGTTCCCTGTGTCAATTGACATCTTCAGTCTTTTCTCGGGGTGCACGCACCACGTTTCGGACAGTTTCCCTCGCTGCTCAGTAGATGCCCTCACCCGCTTGATTAACACGGATACGTTGTCGACTTCATTTGTGTCCAGTTCTTCGTCACACTCTTCCTCGTCATCACTGTTCCCGTCACTGTCTTCACTGTTAGTGCCCAAGGCATCCACATTGTCTGTGAATATCATCTTCCTTCTCTCCCTATTGGATGTAGGGTCTGATAACTGGTTCAACAGGGGTGCGGCTTTCACCCTGAGAGATTATGGAGGAAATAATGAGACCAAAAACACACAAAATGAGAAAGAAAAAGAAAAAAAACTCACAGTTGTTGATCCTCAACGTCAGTGTCAGTTAAGATGGCAGAGCCTCTGAAGAGCGAGACTTTGCTTGAAGCCATTTTGGCATCAAGCGTAGCGTGTGTGTCAATCAGAGAGCGGACCAGCTCTGTTATGGGACGTGATTCCTCCTATTGCATTGAGAGAAGATGAACATGGAAGCTCCTTAACACATGTACAACTACAGCCACACTATGAACCTACCAATCCATCCACCATTGTTGTGATATTGAGCCATAGGCAGTTCGAGCCATTGGCAGTTCCCACCATAGGCAGGACACAGGAATGTGTATTCACCGCAACATTGCCGCAAATTCGACAAAAAGTCACTTTCCCATTCACTGCACTTCCCCACAAAAAAACAGCTATTGTTTATGAATGTTATGAATGTACCTAATATGAGACCATATTGAAGGCATCTCATTTATCAGTAAATATTGCTGCAAAAAGTGTTTTTTTGCACCGTGTAACACTGCACTGAAACAGTGTAAATCAAGCAAAGATGGCACTTTGCGACTGCCAAGTACAAATTTACATAGGCTATGACTAATAGCCTAATACGTGTAAAACATATTAGATATCGCACGCACATATTACATATCATGTAATATACCTGACATCAATGAGTGTCATAAATGTATAACACAATGCTAATTTAGTGTAATCCGGTGCTCCATTTACATGCTTTACATTCTCAGTTTGTATTACTGTAATGATTCAACCAATAACAAAAATAATCTTAGGGTTAAATCAGGTGGTTTGTTTAATCTGGACTGGAGTCGTTCAAGGAAGTAGGCGCACCAAAAAATACAAATGTGTAACAAAACACCCACTCATGTGGTATGAAGAGGCATGCGTTATGGCACACCGACACAGAGGAAGAGTTGTGGGGTATTCATAACATGAACTCCTGTCTTCAATGGTTGATTGCAAAAATGGAGTAAAAAGAGAAAAAAAGTATTCACCTGCTCCTGATAGACATGGCTGCTTGGAAGATCAATGTAAACTGCGTCTTTATCGTAGACTACACCTCCAACACCAGACATGGGGGCATACAGGAGACGCTCCTTCTCATTCAGGGTCCTCTTTCTCTGAGTGTCTGGTAAGGGACAGGGGTCTGGGAGGAAGCCTACGTCTGCCACACTAAAGTCTCCCACACCTGTGGAATGTAGAATGCAAAACATTGGTTATATATTTTTTCTTAAAGGGTAAATGAACATGAAATTGTTTCAGCTCAATTCAAACACTATGAAAGTTTAATAAATGTGTGTGGAGTGAAGAGGGCATGGCTTGGCATCGGGTTGCAAACAAGGGCTTAAACAACTTGTCTAAGTTGTTGGATTTAAACAACTCGTCTAAATCTGGGTAAGACTGGCAAACGGCAATTTAAAGATTTCTCGGCGTATCCTTAAATGTTTATAAAGCAGTATTTACACATTGTAAATAGTTTGTAAATCATTAACTTAAGCTTTATAAATAATCTCATGAACCATTATCTCATCATCTTACAGTAATGATCATGTATAACTAGGAATTTCTTACTAATGAGTATTCATGTAGGTGCACAATGCTTTGTAAATCATGAATACATTATGAATTTACTATTTACTACTATATTAATGCTTCAAAGTTGAAGTTATACTAAAGTTCTACCGACTAGATTAACAATCTAAAGTCTGACAGCAGACTAGCTCAAATCTGGGTGTTTCACTTTCTTTCACTTCATATTTGTTTCGACCAATCAGTTGCTGGGGGCGGGGATCTGTAAGCACATAATTTGCAGCGAACATAAACTCTGCCAGCACTAGTAAACTTTTCCCGATGGGAAGACAAACCAAAACATCCTTACAACGTTCTTAGAAAAAAATGTTTGTAAAGGTTTCAAATCAACACTGTGTAGACTGGCCACTGTAGAAATAAACTTATTACAATCCTCTTCTGAAAGCTTCATCCACTCGCGCGTATGAGTTTCTCTTTGGTAGAATATTGCAAATAACGAAACAAGGCATAACTCCGGCCCTTTCAGTTTTTGGTTTCTGGCCCCCAGAAGTTCTGCTGTAACATAGGACTGCTTTATCTGAGATTAGATGCAGAGTGACCCACCACTGAGTTAACTGGAAGAAATGTGATTGAATTTTCCTAATAATACCCTGCGCCAAGGTTATGTTTTCACCTCATCTGTGCGTTGGATATCTCAAAAAGTTGAGAATGGATTTGCACCTAATTTGGTGGTATTTGGTTATGGGCCAAGCAAAAATTAATTAACTTCTCATGCCAGCCAGCCAAAAGGGGCAGTGGATGTGAAATATCACAAAAGTGCATAACTTCACATAGATTTGCGTAACCCAACCAAAAAAATATCCTGAAAGGTTTGTCAAGAGTTCATGATTGTTGGGTGATATCGCCAGCCCCACCCACTTAGTTTTCTTCAAAATCTTTAAAGGGGGCCTTGTAGGTGTTATCAGACTCTGGTTCAGAATAAAAACTTCTTACAAAAGAAAGTTATTAGGGATTGAATATCGATGAGCTTTGGCCATAGACTACTGCGAGGCGGCTATCAGTGTGAGGCCACCCTCAATAGGTCAAATATGGATAGTTTCCACTGCTGGTTTAAAAAAATCTCAAACAATGGCTTCACTCCGTAGAGGGCAAATCTACACCATCAAAAAGGTTGCGCGTAAATCAATGGTTGTCAATGTCATGGACACTACGTCCATATTTTTACAATTTATAATTTTACAGTCTATGGTCATGCCTCAGCTCACTCCAATGGCTCCCTGTAGCAGAGAGGAGGGCTAAAAACAATGGAAGACTACCAAATGCTTTACCTGGGATGTGGACCTGGGTGTGTTTTTTTAAATAGGTCCCACGCAGATAGCCATACAGGGACACTGTTCTGTCACATTTGGGATCCACCCTCACTTTTTCAGGGTCAGTCAAATCCTCCATACTGGGCGAATAGAAATAGTTAATTAGTACACATTAAAACAAGTTAATTCATACTGATATGTAGCATATGTTTTTGAGTTTCCTCATCTCTACACTCACCGGTCAGCAAAGACGTAAGGGTGGGAAGTCTGCCAGGCCAGTGGACGGAACTTGATGACCGAGATGAAACGACCAAGATTTTTTACTTCCTGTGCTTGGTACTCGCCGTAGACCATACCAGACAGATAAAACAGCTTGGCTCCCTAGCAGAGAAAAACAAAGTTATTATTTCAAAATAAAATTTTATTAAAAAAATTAATAAATAAAATGTTTTTTTCCCGTTCCAACTGGTTTGGGAACTTTATATTGGAGCAGAATGCAAGAACATAAGTTATATCGGTTCCATTCGAAACGGAACGTTGGAATGCAAACTGAATGAAAGGGAATGCAAAAACATTGTTTTCAAACCCTGACGCTGAGTATACCATGAACTCACGCATTGTTAAAACTATTTAAAATAATCCATGGGATTTACTTTTAAAAATGGAAATTATGCAGCAGGATTGATAAAGAAATAAAATCATCAACGTTTGACTGAACTGAAAGTTGTAATTATTATGGTGGATGATCAATCGATTACTCCAATCTTTTCTCACAAAGGCTATGCATGACTACGTGTTAGCTCCATCTATTAAATGCATGTTAAAAAAAAAAATATATATATTTATATAGCCTACACATTGGCTTTGATATGCATGCGCAAAACAAAAACTCAGTGAACCACCATGGCACCGTCTCACACTAGAGAGTTTGGACATATTCTGATCAACTCCACCAACATCAGCGGCAATACAAGTTGTGTCTTTCAAAACGTATCACTCTACAACCAGTACTATGCAAAATCATGCTGTTAAAGCATAAAGGAAGGTCATTGGATGGAAACTACCAACAGCAGCTCAAGATGACAGCCTTCACAACACCAAAACGAAGCTGTGATGGTGCCCACCAAGAAAAGATCACCCAGCTCATGCAACTGCAATAATCACTATTAATAATAATAATAATAATAATCCTATGAGTTTAATAGAGCAGGACGACTTTCGTGCGCTGATGGCAGTAGTGGAGCCGGAATACACAGTTCCTTCACGGAGCACCATAACTGCAAGAGTGGAGAAAACATGAGGAGAAATGCACCAAGCGGAAGGCCGAATTGGGGGTGGACGAGACTTGCTATCACAAACAAATCGTGAACATCTCTCACCACCTATGTGACCATCACCTGTCACTACATGGGTGAGGGCTGGGAAATGAAGACTGCTGTCCTGGGAACACAGAGTTCATGCGAGAGGCACACAGCAGAAAACATCACTGCCCATCTCCAAGATACTGCTGAGGAGTGGGCAGTGCTGGAGAAGATCACAGCTTGTGTCCACAACAATGCCAGCAATATGGTCCAAGCGAACCAACAACTGCTGAACTGGGAATCGGTGCCAGCATGACCCGCCAATCGCTGCATGCAGCAGATTGGTGTCACACTTCCACCACAGTTCAGTCGCAACAAATGCTTTGAAAAGAAAGCAAGATCTACAGGAGCTGCCCAAACAAGTATCTACGACATGCTGGACCGGCTAAATGAACAACGGTGGGCAGAAGTGTAACCAAGCTTTCCGATGCGAGAACCCTTGAGCTGGCAGACGAGATGTGGCAGGCAATTGAGGACATCTTAACCGCACTGAAATCCCTCAAGTGCGCTATTACAGCCCTATGTAGTGAAACTCTCGTGTGCATCTGGTCCACACAGGGCACTTGAAGCCTGTGGAAGGAGAGTCGAGACAGGTGGCAGACTTCAAGAATACCGTGGCTACCTCTCGCAAGAAGCGAGTAGCCCCTCAAAGCGCAACCGATGCTGGTAAGTTGTAGGCTAGGCAATTCTATGTATTAGTAGTAGCCTCCACTTTTGCATCCACTTATTTCATAACTGGCTCAGCGACTTTACATTTCACTTAATTTTCTGTTAATTCCTGTGCCTTTGTATTTCAATACAGGCATGACATCGTTCATTGCCTTTGCACTGGACCCCAGGCACAAGCACCTGCAACAGCATTAGAGAGAAGTTTTCAGACCTACACCACAGAGTGGCTGAACCGGGCCGCGTCTGCGAGGGAGCGGTTAGTGTTGACATGGCTACTTGCACCGAGGCCTTTTTGGAGAGGACTATGCCAACAATGCTATGAACGAAGTGGAGTGGTACAGCGAGATTTAGGCCACCGCCATATTTCAAGGAACACTTCTAGACATTCGATTTAAAGCTTCCCCTAAATTCAACACAGTGCGACAACAATTTCATTATTTCCAATATTTGTTACAAACATCAGTTTATTTAATTAGGTGAATTAAATGTCTATGGTGTTTGAATTAATAGTGAAAATCATAGATAATAATAATCTACATGTCCAAATATGTAATAAGATCACCCTTATATGGAGTCATCAATTGTTAATGGATTACACATTTTTTGGCTGCAATCTCAGTCACATGCATAGTTAAATTGAGAAACTATATATGCTATACATGAATATGGAGACCAATACCATTCAAAATAAGCTTTGATGGGCCATTTCCACCTGGACAAAGGCAGCAGATTCTGATGCTCACCTGGTAGACTTCTGTCCAGAAACGATGCTTGAGGACTTTCTTTGTCGTTCGTAGCGCTTTGTTGTTCTTGAAGGAATCGAGGTGTGTGAGCACACCCATTATTCGCGGGAAGCCATGTACCTGACAAATGTTGAGAAACTCAAAAGTCTCCATTTCAAAGCCAAAGCTGGCGTCAATCAACATCAGAACCTGCAGAGCAAGAGGATCAAAAAAGTTTTTATATTTGCCAGATGTTGTAGAGAGAAGCAATAACATTAACTAATTGGAATGTGTAAATAACAATTACAGAGGGATGTTGCCATCTATATGGAGTGTTGCCCTGAACATTCCTGCCCAACAAGTCTTTCTAAATTTCTTTACTCTATGGTCCAACATTATTAAATTACATGCACATTTGTAAATCGCTCTGGCTTTTAAAAAAATGTTCCATCTGGTATACCCAATACATTTAGGTTAATATTATTTGCTTGTATAATGGAAAAATGATAACAGAAACATTGCTGAGAGTGCTGATCAGTAAAAACATTTTAACCTGTCAAACTTCTAAAACAACTTAAGTTATGTAGGAGCTTCTGCACCAAACGTATTCGCGCAGAAAGCGTCTCCTGGGACAAAAGACGCAAGCACCCAAACAAGCTAGACTGTCGGTGCTTCAATCGCACACGCATGTGAGGGTGGAGCCTACGTAGTCCGCAGAACCAGCACCCGAACCCAGCTACGGCTATTTCCGGGCCGGTCAATGACACCGAGATGCAGATAGAAGCGCGCCCCAGTTTTTTTTGTTTGATGATATTCAATTGCTAAACAAAATAGTTTCAAATTAGTATTGTTCTAAAGACTGGACATTGGATAATATTTCACACCATTAGATCGCTGATATTGATATTCAATTTTTTTCCCCCCTAATCAAGGACATAGTTTGTGACACTCTGGGAATGTGAAACATTGTCCAATGTGTACTACGGTATTGGTCCGAATATAAGACCTTTTCCTGGAAATACGTCAATAAAAGAAAGTGGGGTCATCTTATATTAGGGGTCTAAACTTTTAAATGTCAATATACATTCACAACATCAGATGGTGCCAAATATCTGTAAACTGACCCACGGTGACTTGGACCACGGAGTGTGCCTTTCGCTTCCGGCTTTAGAAACTTCTATTACGGAGTGTGAATATTTGTTTAATATCCATCCATTATTTATAACATTGGTTCTCTTCTAATGTTATGGTTGGATTTAGTCTATGAATCCATCACTTCAACTTGCTTCTGTAAGGCGGTACCGTAATGGCGTGTAAAGCTAGAAAATGTTTTATTTTGATTTGAACCACGAATCGTCAAATAATCAATTGACCTGGAGACGAGACGACTTTGAAAATTCTTAGTCGGGTACAGCCCCATTGAAAACTTGATTTTATTTCAAAGATGTTAAAAAACAGCCTACCTTGTTTTATTCAATGTGTTTTTATTATAATTATTTTCAAATAAAATTATTTCTTATAAAAACAAGGTTTGGTCTACAAAAAAATCTTTCTCCAACAATTTGTCTATATAATGTAACCTAGGCTAATGAGAACTGTTTTGCCACGTCTCGCATGAGAAACACTGTGGCAATGTCAAACACAAACAATGCCTCCACATAATGACCAACACCATTATTACTAACATAATAAATAACATTCCAATGCTCCTGTGCTTCCTAAATGGAGGTAGTCATTGCGATGTGACATCACAATGTACAAGCCCTATAGGTGAATATCGAACTGTCAAACTGAATTCATCAATGTCAAACAGGAGATCAATGGCAAAAAGGCTATAATATACAACTACATACAGTAAGTGCTTGTGTTCTTGTGTCTGACACATTGCAGAAGAGTTCCCAATCTTTGAGAATCTCACTTCGATTCTTGGGGTCACGAGTCGATTAAAAATAGATTCTCGATTTCAACATTGTGAGCAGCGAGAATAAAATTTAAACCAGTGGTCAACAACCTCTTTAAGCCCAAGATCACAGCTCAAGTCAAAATGTAAGCAAAGATTGTACAAGTTGTGAAAAAATAACTTAATGCTTGTTTTACTTGATAATCGCATTAATGCTCCCCACGCGTTCTACAAGTTTTACAATAATGACTGCCCGCCAGGAATGTCCCATAAAAACTGAAAGTGAAATGTATAACAGCATAGCACGGCTGTGGTGGTGTATTAAAAAAAAACATCTCAATAGCAGCTAATGCAGTTTGAACGTTGTTTCTTTTAAGTTAGAAAGATACTGGATATTCAACATATATTCTTCTTCTCCTTTTTCAATCATCTATCTTCTATCAAAAAGGTAAAAATCCAAACTTACCAGGTCGGCGACTTTTGCAAGATCAATCATTGTATTGATGTCGTTGTTACACTCGATGAATGTTAGACGCCGCTTTTTACCTAAGAGATAAAAAAGGGTTCGGGGTTAGCGGTATTCATTAGGTATTCACAGTGTATCTGTGGATACCTATTGTTATTGTGTGAATTATTATTATTTTTACTTAGGACGCTTATAGCTCAGCCCCCTATTGGTAAAAAGTTTTGCATTTTCTCACACATATATGTGTCATGGAAGAATAGGTCTCCAAAAAGTCTGGGACGAATTCGCCTATAGGGGGCGCTCTAATTAGCGGTCAAAGTTAAACGCTTGGCCCCGCCCCCCCGATGGCTGAAAATTTCTGAAACTTGCTATATAGGCCTTATTTGACATGCTGAACATTTTTGCCAATTGGACCCATAAGGTCCGTCAGGATAGATTTTTCTGTACAGTGAAAATTTTGTGAAAACTTCCAAAATCTTCTTCTACATAACCACAAGACCAAATGACTCAATATTTGGTATGCATGGTCTATGGACGTGTTTGATCAGATTGTGTTCAGGGATTTTGAAAAAAAAGTAAATTGGCGAGTTATGTGGAAATTATATTTTTTACATGCAATTATTCTATCAATCACAGCTCGCTTACAGGTGCCAGGGCTTGAACCTTGGTATGCACATAGAGGGCATGACCCTTGACAATTGTGAGAAATTTGGTGCTGATAGCTCAAAGATGACGTCACTGGGTCAATTTAGGTAAATGCTCATCTAAGCGCTATGCACCACTTCGCCTATAGGGGGCGCGTATAATTCGCGGTCAAAGTTAAACGCTCAGCCCCACCACCCCGATGGACGAAAATGTGTGAAACTTGGTATGTAGGACTTATTTGACATGCTGAT
>OMNO01016902.1:0-31126 GCA_900303215.1 Trachyrincus scabrus | reverse complement strand
TTTCATAAATGCAACAAACTATAGTTCTTTTACAGTGGGTGACAAAAAAAAGAAAAATAATAAAAACAATAGATACATACTAGAAATAAGCTTTTGAATAAATTCCAATCCCTCTGTATATATAGTATAACTATATATATATATATATATCTGTATATATAGTATAACTATATATACAACTTTATAAACTGTGTTATCTTCATTTTAAGGGTAAAATAGGTTTTGCGGCTCCAGGTGAATTTTATTTCGTGGGAGAGGGGCCAAAATGGCTCTTTTGATAGTAAAGGTTGCTGACCCCTGCCCTAGACTAATAGGGGAGGGGGTTGATTAGCGCAAAGAACAAAAGAGGCAAATTTCACTCATTAGCAACGGTCACCTTTCTCAAGGAAAAGTAATGAAAAATGATGTGACACACCGAAACCACAGATATATCAATATGACCCATTATAATTCAATGAATGCATAAGTCAACCTTATGCAAAGTTGAAACGTGACATGAGGTATCCAGTTAAATTGCGTTTTAGTTAGGGACAGGGTACTTTGTAGCAATTTCTTTGTAGCAATAGAGAAGAGTGCTGCTGCCCGACGGTTTCGCTTGGAAGCCCCGTCTACTGGGCAGGTATACACCGCTAGATACACAGCGTCTACCGGTGATCGCGTCTATAGTTCACCAAATCACATCACTAATTCAGACCGTGAATCTGTTGAATATCCAATGTCTTTCTAACTTAAGAAAATTACGTTCAAACTGCATAAGCTGCTATTGACATGTGTGACTATTTTTATACACCACCACAGCAGCGCTATGGTGCTATATATACATTCATACATTCATATTGTAAAACCTGTTCTACTCGCCAATAAACCCAATACAATACTAAAACTTTTTTAGGAGACTAATAATGTGTCAAGTTGCTTTACTGCTTGTGCGTGGTCAGCATATTCCATTAATATATAGCTTCTTAAATGTGTACTAAAACAAATTGGCCACTCTTAATCTTTAAAATAGTGACAATAATACAAGACTGATTCATAAAATGCGGAGAATTCCGAAATGAGGAGATTTCCGAAATAGTCGGTCAATGGCAGGCTTATCCCCACAGCCTACATCCTGTCAGCCAAACTAGGCCCCTACTAATCCATAGCTATGGGGCTGATAACCACTGATAACGTCCATTCACTCAAGTGATAACGTCAAAACGGCATTTTTTTTCCTTGTATGATGAAGATCTTGCTGATTTGTCTGAGACCTCACAGCTTTAGATGTGCCATACATGTTTTCTCTCTCCAAAATACAAGTCCTGCAATTTTGGTTTGAAGTTTCTTGCCAAGAAGAGCAGTGTAGTTCAAATCTTCTGTCGCATTAGTAGCTCACCTGCAGATGTGGGTGGGTGTAGACCGGTAGCTCATGAGAGCTAGTGATGGGTAATGGCTTACTGTAGAATGCGCAGTCAACTTCCAGTTGAACACTGGCAAGTTCTGAGCACTTGCAGGCAAATTCTATTTTTCAACTAATTTTGCTTCTTTTTACTTGACATGGGGTCAGATTTTATTAAAATGTGTTGTAGGTAAGAGTTAAGAGCAAGTGCATGAATGCAACACTTCGATGGAGAATTGAAGGGAGGGAGCAGAGTCGTAGGGGACTTGGGTTGTTCAGTTAAAATCTTGCTCTCTTCCACTCTTTTCTGCTCTCTCTTTAGAACTTTAAAAACTGGGCAGCTCAGTGGCTCAACCCGCTAGTGTGCTAACCACAATACGCCTTGTAGTGACCCAGGTTCGGTTTCCACCTTCGGTCCTATGTCATTCCCTCTCTTCTTCAATCCATTTTCTTGTCTCTCTTCACTGTCTTGTGCATTAAAATATATATAAAATAACTCTCAAATCTTTACAGCTTTATATCAAACCATACTAATCAAAGGCAAACTTCAAAGATAATATTCCAATACTATAAGGCATGGCAGTGGAAATATTTTACACCAACCTGACTGATGGTGCTCATGGCTCTCATGTAGCTTTCATTGCGTGAGCGGTATTGGGGCGAAGACAGCAGCATTTTGGGGTTGAGGAGGGTTTTGGGATCCAGAGTGTCCACACTTCTATTGATTGAAACCTCACTCACTGCACGCAAGTAGCTGTGGCTCCGAATCTGCAGCTTTGGTGAGTGCTCAGTTGAAATCCTGAAAGAAATGGAGATAACAGTAGTGTCCAACTGAAGCAGGTGGTTAACCCTTTATTTTCATACTCATTATACTTATAGTTTACATTTCGAGAGTGTAATTTCAGGACCACTGGTCCGTCAGACAAGAGCAGCAAGAACTAGCAAGAAGAGTGAAACCACTGAGATTTAAGGGAGTCGATTATGTAGAAATGTGATGTGACTGATGATAATCAACACTGATTATCAGTGAACTATAGTTCAGAGGGTCAGTGCTCGCCACTGCTGGGTGAACATTCCCCCTTGTGATGTCACTAATGGGCAGATTTTCAAATGGCTAATGATGGTTATCAACATCACACCTGGTTGTGAAATAGGGGCCCTTATGTGTGTGGCATGCCAGAAGCAAATAATGACATCCGGAGGACAATACATGTACATGCTATCTGTTTTAAGTGACAATGTGTAGGATTTACAAAAACATTGCAAACACTTTTCTCCTCCCCATACGGTCATGTCTTGACATGACCGCTCACACTTGCTACAGTTGCCAGAACTCACTCAATCATAACCAGCAGCCAAAGCCAACACGCTAGAGTAGTGTCAAAACTGAGCTGTCATGACATTTATTCAGTTCTCTCCACCTCTCGCATTAAATATGAATCCTCTTTTTGTCATTTGCGTCCTTACATATGCACCGAGGTCTTTTTGCAGCTGTAGGTGTCGTTGGCTCCTCCATAGCAAGAGCGTAACTAGTGCCGTGTGGTAGGGTGTGTGAGTCTCTGTCCTTTTATACTCCTCTACACAGGCCAAGCACACCCCCTGCAGTAACTACAAGTAAAGACCAGACTTCACTCCACACTGGAGTAAAATGTTGAAAATACAATGTATCAGGTATAGGGTGAAATTTAATTTATGTGAGTGTTGCTATTTGTAGCTATCAGCATGTACTACAGATATATCTAGATAATTTTACTTTAAAAAAATAAATATACAGTATATATATATATATATATATACAAGAATGCACAGGGCGAATTATATAAGATACGCTTTTAGTTGTCCATCTTCAGAACGTGTAGTTTCACCACCACGACAGACCCATGTCATACACCCGCCGTCGCATAATGACGTGGCCTAGTATAAGTGCAGTCGGATTCTCTTAGCACCACGGTTGTCTTTTCCTAAGTTCTTATAAATTCTCCTTCATATCTTTCCTTGACCTCATGACGTTTTCCATAAAAGTCAAGGAAAAGTGGTCAGGAAATGACATAGGAAGTAATTTTTTGACTATTCGAACGTAACCCGTTTGACTTCATGGCATTTGTGTGATTTTGCACCCCCTGTGGGCAAAGTGGTGCCTAGCGCTGTGTGACGTGTGACGCCATTTTTTGAGTTATCTAGAACAAAAATCTTACTTGTTAAGGGGGATGTCCTTTATGTGCATACCAAGTTTCAAGGGCCTGGGACATTCTGAAGCGGAGTTGTGATTGACAGAATAATGTTGGCCCATGTATATAATTTTATTTACGCATTACTCTGCCAATTTTCTTTTTTTTAAATCCATAAATATCTTAAATACCCAAAAGTGTCACTTGTATATATTTAGTATTCAGTATTTAGAAATCCTAAAACTTTCACTGCACAGCAAAATCTATCCTGCCTATATCCAAAGTTGGAGCGTTTGACAAATTATAGTGCTTTACGTGCTTTACCGGGTTACATATATATGACAAATTTGAACTTTTGCCCAATCACAGGCTGAGATATGGGCATTACATTATCATAATATAATAATTCCTACAAATAGGTATCCACAGTTTCACTGTGAATACCTAATTAGTAAATCTTAAACATTGACACCTTAAAGGAGCGGGAGGGTATGTTTTTTGGGTTGTTTATTTTCAATTGAATTTTCATCTTGTCCTCTTCCGCTCTTTTCTGTTCTCTCTCTTTATAACTCTTAAATCTTACCTACAGCACCTTTAATATTTGTACAGTCCTTTAGGTAATGGTAAATGTTGATAACAATGAAGGAAACAGCAAAGGAAGAATATAATTAAGGCAACAGAGAAATAACTAAACTGAATAGGGGGGGGGAGTCTTACTGTAGTGTGGTCATCTCAGTCAGTGAGGGTTGCGTGGCTTTCAGGTAGCTTGCCCGACGTGCCTGCATCTTGGGTGACAGCTTCGGGCTTCCATCCGAGTCTCCACTGTCGTCACAACTGTCGTCCGCCATTGCCTTTACATAGCTGCCACTCCTCATTCTCCTGCAGGGTATATCATCCTCTTCACCCATTGGTGAGAATGTGCTCCACTCATCCTGTGGCACCTGGTTGGGCAAAAGAGTCAGAATATAACAGACAGTCAGATGAATCGATGAACTACCCTGGGTCTCCATAGAAAGGTCCCTAACCCCCCCTGGACAATCCCTGGCACCAATCTGGCTAACCAAACAGTTCAGACTGTTCAATCCTGTTAAAACATGTTTACGTGCAACAGAAAAGTGGACATAATAGCAGGATGCCAAACACATAGAGCAATATCGACATATAATAGACTAAACCATCTTCTGTTAGATGAATTAGTCTAACAGAAGTCATTCCCACATTCTCTTTCATGTCGTTTCTCTCTCTGGCGCACACACACACCACAACATTTAGCTAATTAGCGAATTGAGCATACCGCTTGTCATCTGTCAATTGCAGATATGCTGCCCTTCTGCCACCACACAGGACACATTCAGAGCCTTGACTGTCTTGATATCCTAACCATGAATATTGCAAACAGGAGTGGAGACAAAGCTTACAACAGCAAGCTTGGTGTTCTCTCGCAGTTACTCAGAATCTCTTGGCTTGGCCTCTAGTTATTTGTTTAACCTTTATTTAATGAGGTGAGTCCCATTGGGAAAAAAACCATTGTGCAATTATCCAGACTGTCCAGTTCCAAGTTCCTTTTAAATCCAAATGCCCAGGTAAGTATAAATGGATATTTCAATCATCATTGTGACTTTGTTTGTTGTTTGTACTGTTTCAGGACATACTCATAACTGCCAACAATTGCAGATCCATGAGCCCTTCTCTCCTGAGTTGCATAAACACAAATATTGCCACAAATATTTCACACAATCCTTTTTATGTTGACTCGTCACCGTAGGGTATTTTTTCTTTTTGGATTTCCTTGTTTTTGCAATTGACGTAGGCTATTCATTTTTTTTTTTCTCAGCGAGTAAAAAATGCTGAAGATCCGAAGCCTTGGATCCGAACCGTAAAAAGAAACACTATGGACTGCAATTACATTGTATTACATCGGATTAAACCCCCCATTATGTCTAAGCTGCTGTAGGTAAGAATCGAGAGTTGTAAAGAGAGAGCAGAAGAGAGCAAGATTTTGATATGCTTTTGGTGCTGTGTTGTAGAAGGGCTGCAGAGCACAGAAGAAACAATAACTGAGCCAAGACTGAAGAAGTTATTTGCAGAGAAACTTATTTTATATGTGATTCGGTTTGATTGCTGAATGTTCCATTAGTTGAGACGCTGCCGGTTCAGTATTCTGATCAATCACATAGTTAGGAATGTTGCCCAAATGGAATCATTGTATCCGTGTAGCAACCACGCATAGCAACAAAATTATCAATACAGTAATCATGCAGCCTACTAGTACTACAATAACAACAGCAACAGCAGCGATGGCTGCTCTTTTTGAGATAGATGGAAGAGGAGGAAGACGAGCTGAATTTGATGGAAGTAGAGGATTTAGCTATTCTCTGTCTCATTGGAAAGAAAAACGGAAGAGAAGGGCATAAGTGGTACGTGCATCCTCTCAACACAACTAGGCGAAAGGAGGGAGAGAGTTCTCCACAACAAGATGGGGTCTACTACTGTGTGCTCTATTGTCATGATATTGCGCGACATCGCCCAGGAGTTCTGGAATCTCTGGAACTTCCCCAATTGTCTTAGGGCGAATGACAGGAATAATGTAACTATAAAAGCACCACCAAGAGCTGGAAGAGATTACAAAGGCCACCACTCCATCGTCTTGATGGCAATATATGAAGTGCACTACAACTTCACAAGGGTGGATGTCAGAGCATACGGCAAAAAAAGTGATGGTGGGGTGCTCCAGGAGTGCACTTTCGGGTCGGCTCAACAAAACCTCAAGATCCTAAAAGGATACTTCAACCAAAACATCAACAGACCATAATTATATATATAATTATATGTATAATTATCTGGCTTGATAGATTAACCTGCAATAGGGTAGATACGTTAGGTAGGCCTATTATAATAGACAACAAACATTGCTTACCTCAGGGAGTGGGATGGTCATGTTCGTTGCGGTTCCGTGATGTTTGAGGTGACCATCGTGCCATTGTAAACTAGTTAAAAGCACAGGAATAGTCATTTTGCCTCCTGGGCCTCCACTCCTGGCACCCATCACTCTCCGATGTGCTTTTGCAAATTTGTCATGGCGGTTTTCCCATTTCTTGCAACAAATATTGTCATCAGTGTATAGTGTGCACTGTCCGATCTCCATTAATTGAATGCCATCAGGCTGTATTCATAGTCCCTCAAAGAAGGATTTCTTTATGTGTTTATATCTCCTAACCAAATCTCTTCAAATGTATCCATCAACTTTACGGAATAATATTAGCCTAGTGTATTAATTTTAGTTTGTTATAGTTTGTTATAGCACAACAACGGTAATTATTGGATTGACAATGACGTGGCAGTCAGTGGGGTCTCCATGGACACAGGAAATCAGAATTCCAATTAAACAAAATGTATACCGCTCACCTTCAATTTTGGACCAATCACTCACAATTTTTGCATTGCCGTCCTCTGCGGGGATTTTGGCAAGTTACAAGGAGGTGCAAGAAGTGGCGAGGTATGTATTTGTTCGTTTTCACCGCAATCCCATCATTTTGTTCTTACGACCTTGCCAAAAGTATTTTCCGCAAGAAGTATGCTGCCCACTTAAGAACATTGTAGAAGAGGAGGGCTCTCTTGATGTTAGGATTCCTATGCCTGGCTTCCTGATAACATTCTCGCAGTTTCTGTCTGTGATGAATCTATTGGCGTTTTATTTCTTCTTTTTCTTCTGCGTTTGATTTGTTAATTATTTTAGCCATTTTTGCTTCCTCAGTCAGTTTGACTGTTATCTTCCGTCTGCCCCTAGTTGGCTTTTCAATACTCTAGTGGTCTATGGACCATCTGGGGGTGTGTCTGATTGCTGCACTGGCCTGCGCTGTCTGGATCTTTTCTGAGCATCCTTCCAAATCCCTTCTCTTTTGTTTTACGTTTTTGTCTTGAACCCTCTTCTTCCACCTTTGTCTTTCCTTCTCTAGCTTTGGACTCTGGGTCGCTGTATAATTTTGATTTTTTTGTTACTCCCTATTTATTAGTTTTTGCTTCTCCACTGACAGTCCTAGCCATGCTTACCTACAGATCCATGTAAATCCTAATTAGACTATTTTTTAGACGTTTTGAAGTTGTAGGATGTGATTTAGCTATTTTCATTTGCTTGACACTTGCTTGACACATTTTTTATATAGAATTAGGTAACACTTAATATTATTTGCACTATTAGGCAACATGGCAGTTAATGCAATAATTATATAGTTAATGTAAGACATTATTATACTGTAATAACATAACTAAAATGGAACTATTATGAATTGAAGTCAATGTGAAGGTGTTTTGGATACAGTGTATCGATAAATAAATGCATGAAATAACATTAAAATAAAATTGTATTTAGGGAGGACATAAAGCTGTGACCACTGATATCAGCATTGTTTGTTAAAAATACAAAAAGATGTCTGATCATGATATTTTGACAAAATCTGAAAACACAACTTCAATAGGCAGAATATTATGGGAAATACTGTTTAAACATGTCTTCATGTATATTTACAAAATGTTTTTACCCTTTTTTGGGCAGAGGACAGGTAAAGCTACATGGACTTTACAGACTTTACATGTAAAGGACTGTTCCACCGGCACAGCCACGTTTTTAGTGTCATCATAGTGTGATCATAGTGTCCCAAGCTGTCGAAATGTACCCACAAACCAAACAACAATGCTCAGAATAAACTACAGACACGAGTTGTATAATATTGTCAATTTACGTCCATGGTGCGGGTCAAGCGTGAGTCGAGTCGGACATTACGGGAACTTGTTTACATCCGGACGAGAGAGCGTTCCAAGAGGCAGATACAAGCTCGGCTACTTTTGTTTGTATTTTATATTTCTCGACCTGTGGACTATGTAGATAACATCATGCCGTCATACAGGATATCGATTTGCTAAAGCGGCTGCCATCACATTTCACACGTAACTATTGAGCGTAAAACAGTGGTTAGTTGTAATGGAGCCCAACATATTATGTAAAAAAAGTATATGCATGTCCGAATTTGCATTTCAATAATAATAAAGTCTTTAAAACACATTTGCTGACCATCTTCAATCCTGTCTGTGTTACTATAATATATCCATGGTCTGTCAGAGTTCATAACAGAGATTGTGCCAGGTCCTGCTTCCACATCAGCCGGTGGGTTTGTATCGTATCATGGACTGGTCTGTACTGTCTTCTGTAGCTGCCGCAGACATTGTAATCCTCATCTTCATGATATAAATGCCACACCGTAATCTTCGTAAGCCTGCTGTGGTTTGGTTTCGCTAATACTACATGAGTCAACGCTGAAAATGGTAGTTTAGTAACGGCAATACTGCATTAATAAACATCGTCATCAACCTATTTGCAAACTTCTGTGCTGCATGTAGGCTATACAAGCATTGCTACTTTATTCATTGAATGAGACGTTGAAAGTGCACGAGTAAACTCTAACAATTAGTTGTTTTCGCTGTAAGATTTCCTTTTTTGTGTACTCTGGCTAAAATAAATATCCGTCATCTGTTGACGGCTGAAGTTAGTCCTCATTAGATCCGTAGACTGGTATTCATTGCTGGCAGCCATTGTAAAACCTTGTGTAGCTCTTCAGGCTAACAACAAGGCAACTGAATCTCATGGAGCCAAACTCTAAGCTGAATGGCCAGGGTGATTTTGCCAGGAGAGGAGGGCACTGAGAAACTGCTAGTAGTTTTTTGAAAAACCAGAAGTCCCGGGAAAAATCCATTTGCCGGGACATTCCATGGAATGAAAATAGCCGTGTTTTGATCCACAGAACACATTTATAAGCAGTTTTTTAATTTGTAGGCTTTTGTCACTTTTCCTTGAAATTAAACTTTCTAGGTATTTTAATCATTATGAATTTTTTGATTTATAGCACAAATAAGATTTTTCTAAAAAGGACATGTTTTGTCCCTTATCTCAAGAACTTCAGGCCAGAGAGGGCAGCCACGCATAAAAAGTTACTTACCTCTATTGAGAGCTTAAGATCAGCCACATTCTTCACAGGAGGCTGGGCCTACAAAGAAACATGAGTAGTATCACCTTGTACGGGAGGAACAACAAGCCATTCAGTAGCCTGACTGAGGAGTTCATGGTAACCCGTGCAAGAGAGGTGCTCCAATGTTGAGACTCAGCTGACAACAAAATCTGCATGGCCTGCATTGAAGTGAGGACCGAGAGGAAGTGTAGGGCACAGGATGCAGTCAATGAAGCCAAATCATGGCTATGGCACAGCCTTTTGGTGGGATCATAGCATCTGGACAGGCAGGGCTTGATAGCATCCCAAGAGCTCGCTACAATAAACGATGGGGAAGGAAAGATGCTGGCTGGTCCAGGAGGAGGTACGAGCTGGGATGGAGGAAGTGCACTCCAGTAGGATGCCGCAGCAGGGCACATGGACCAGATGGGAGCAAGCGATGGACCGAGAGCCATACCGCATAGAGTTGGTCTACGATGTCCTCACCAGCCCATCCAACCTCTTCAGCTGGGGCATGGTTGAAACACCAGCAGGCCCTCAGTGCCAGAGAAAAGGAATACTAGAGCACACGCTGAGCTGCTGTCCAAAGGCCCTGGGAGATGGACGTTATTGCTGGTGTCACAACCAGATGCTGAAGGCAATAGCAGATGCCATCTGCACTAGAATCAAGCAGGGGTTTGTGAGACAGTGGGCCTCCCTTTAGAGAAGACTAAGTCAGTGACGTTATATTAAAATATTCCCTCAAAATAAAGAGTTCGATTTTTTGTTTAACACTGAGGGAAATTTGTGCTTAAATGTTGTTCTAATTTCTTTTACAATTTGACTTATTTCCAATGTAATCCTTGCTGGTGCTATGGGGGTGCTTAGCTATTAAGCAGGAGTGCTCTGCAATTTAAAGTACACACACTAGGCACTACACTAGTTACACTAGTTTTGTTCACACACAGTACCTCATACCTACAAACACATCCCAGTATTCACTTTTGGATACTTGCTGCCTACCACAGCTAGCAAACTCCTTCATAAGACCTCTAGCCCCATATGTCACAACTGCAATTACTGTGGCACATAGTGATCACATTGAAAATAGTAATGTAGAATGCAGATTTGGCATTTTTGGGTTTGGGTTTTTGATAATATGCCAATGATCCGCATTGTTATCTGGTGCATCAGAACTGAACTTGTCTCTTAGCTGGAAATAAACATCTACAGCATATATACACGATAATAGCTAGCTAGACAGGCAGATATATACGTATATTAACAGCAGATCAATGTTTTGACAGCATGTCAAAATATGTGATGGTTTGAGATTATCAAATAAAGTTTCTCAAAATAATCCTGGAATAATCCTTATCATACATTAATTGCGCACATACATTAATGGCGCACCTCACACTTTGAAAACCTAGCAAGCATGAGGCTAACTATGAGGACAAGGAAGGCGAGTGTTTGAGGAATGGATGGCGGGCACAATGTTTGCCAATAGAGGCTGCAGAATAGGGCCTTCAAACCTCTGCACACAAGAAAGGCCATCAGAAACATCACAGATCCGTGGTCTGCAAAAGCCACTTGGACACAAGCTGGGGCTTGTTCAATCCCGGCTGCATTGCCTGAGTGAGGGTGTATGATAGTTGAAAGACCCGAAACACCCTGTGACCCCAGGTAACATAATAGATAATGTGTCCAAGTGCATCACAGGATGCATGAAACAACCAACAATTAATTTAATTTATACAGCACTCATTCATTCATTCAAGCATTCAAAGTGCTGTTCAGGGCAGATGTGAACGAGCAGAAAAAAAAGTATTTAAAAAAAAGACCCTAATATCACTGCCAATAGTTAATGCATTGTATTCTGCCTTTTTTCATATTTTGAAGAGAACTGCAGTGAAAATAATTAGTTCATACACTTCAACGTTTTCAAAAACATACTTCTATAACATACTGACATACTACATGCATTTTTTATTGTATATTTGAAATTGTATTTATTAAAATTCCAATGAAAATATTTTAATTATAATTTTTACCTGTATATTCATGACACTATGGATATGGAAGCAAGTTGAAGTGACAGGCGCGCAAATCCAACCATAAAATTTTACGAGCACAACATTTAGAAGATACTAAAGCAATCTAAAGCGGGGAGATCAGAAGTCAAAGTACAGTGGGTTTAGTAGTGTTAAAGGAAAACTAATCTCGGATCCAGCAGTCCTACTATGTAATAGCAGAACTTCTGGGGGGAGACGGCACAGAGCCTGGGCCGGAAACCAAAAACTGAAAGGGCAGAGTTACGCCTTGTTTCCTGTTTCGTTACAGAGATTTCTACCAAAGAGAAACTAATTTACGCGAGTGGATGAAGCTATCAGAAGGGGAGTTTAACAAGTGTATTTCTATATTGGCAGTCTGCATGGTGTTGATTTGAAACCTTTAGAGACACTTTTGTACAGTTTACTAGTGCCAAGTTTGTGTTAGCCAATTATGCGCTTACAGATCCCCACCTCCAGCAACATGATTGGTCGAAACAAATATAACCAAAGAAAGTGAAACGGCCCACTCGCCCAGATTTGAGCTTGTCTGACGTTAGATTATTAATCTAAAGTCTAATTTGCAAAACTAAAGGAAAACCAAACCCTAAAACAACTTATTTTCGATGAAAAGTGATGTAGGTTACATATTAGTGCTATGGATTAATCCTGGTCCAAATGTCGACTTAAATGCACAAGGTTTTAAAAGCGTAGGTTAAGTTTTGGGTTATCAATCAAACATTCTAGCTACAGCTACAACATTGTGTGATCAAATCCAATCACTAGCCAAACTAGGATAACAATCCAAAGTGATGTCTGTATATATAATGCATTTGCTGTGTATGTTACATCCAACGTAATAACTTTTTCGATAATGTAATCAATTTAACATAAAAAACAAACAAATGATGAAAAGATAAGATCATTAAACAATGTCACGTCAAACAATGATCATTAAACAATCCTGCCAATGCAATGTGCCATTTTTGGATGTACACTTCCCACAGCCCTTCTGTACAGACTGATTGGAGGATGAGAATGGTTCTAACTAATGTGTGTAAAATATATCAATAATGTTATGATTTTGATTTCTATCATCTGTGTACAAAAGTGTATTGCATTCATTTTCGAAATAAAAAATGATATGTACATCGTTCCGTTGTCACCCATCCGTGCAAGGGCTAAAACGCACGAGAGTGCGACTACTATGCAGCTTTAACTATGTACCGGGCAGTTTAGCTAGCATTATCGCCCATGAGCATCAGCCTGTGGTGCGTTGGACTTGCCCAAACTAGTCAGAGAGAGCAGATGGCAGGCACGCTCCAATTCGCCTAGCTAAAAGTTCCCAAAGTTCTTCACTGTCATATTTTCCATCATTCGGTGAGTTCTTGAGAAGACTCACCACCTGTGTGTCGCAGTGGAGTTACCCAGTGCCACGACGACGTAGTAGTACTTTGTGTTGTGAGGAGACTTCCCTTGTATATCTTTGAGGGGCATGTAAAAGTCTTGCATAATATTTACTATGAAGGTTAAAATATTGCAATTGTTCCAACTGTGGAAGTTGTGAGGTAAGAAATCAAGTTTCAACAAAACGTATTGATGGAGATTAGAAAGGTTATTAATTAGAAAGCTGACATTGTAATTGTATAAGAACACTTCAGACCACCATTTACGATGTATAATCAGCGACGTCACTTGTGACCATGTCAGACGTGATAATAGCGACGCATGTAGGTGGCGATGTACTTATCAACGACCTGGCAACATACAGGCGTACAAATCCTCTTTTCTCACGTAAATGTCACACGACAGTCTCCTTCTGGTGCGCTTCCACAGGAGCCGTCATTTTGACGCTTCCCATTCATTTTCTATAAGTAGCTGTGCAATGCATCTGGTAGCGGTGCATTTCGAGAGACGAGGCTCTACATTTGCATAAAGTTGAGGTCTTGGCTACTTTATGCAAAGCAGGGGCGCCCAGTGCAGATTCAGCAACTGTATGGTATATTTCTCGCCTCAAATGTGGACAAGGACAGTCCAAAGAGTGAAAGTGTTCGTCCAATCAGGTGCAGCCAGGAAGTGTCCAATGCTGGGAAGCAGCGCGACCCCTTGTGTCCAAAAACGCCCCTGTGGAAACGTACCATCATGGGTTGGCCCTCAGAAAAGCGTAGCTGTCCCTTTTTTTGCCTGTGCATATGGATACGTCATGCATCTGCAGAGCATATCGCAGGCGAAACCATGAATCAGAATCAGAATCAGAAATGGTTTTATTGTCAAGTACCTATTAAAATACAAGGAATTTTCCTTGGTTTGTGGTGCACAACAATAAACATAAGGACAAAGACAGGCAGGAACTGCAAAAAAAAAAAAATATAAATAAATGTAAATGTAAATGACAAATTATAAATAGAAGATATGAAAGAAAGTGTTTTAAGAATAAGTGTGATGTGTCAATAAGTGTAAGTATGAGAATATGTGCAATACAGAATATGTGCATGGTGTGCGTTAATGTAACGCATAAGTCAGATGTCATAAGACATAAGTGGGGGTCAGGATAACAGTCAGAGGGGGACCAGGGCCTTATTGATGAGGCCAGTTGCATCCTAAGTCGTTAATGTTAATTATCTTGGGTTAAATCAATGTTGGTAGTGCATAACATAAGCGTATATTATGCTGTATATGTGTGTATATATGTTTTGTGTCAATTATATTGTGGTGGAAATTGTCAATATATAATATGTAGTGGTGATCTGCCACATAATGTACATTTTTAAGAGACTTGATCATGAAAGAATGTTATGTTATGGCATAAAATGCATGTCATGTATGTATCAATTTACTAATATTTTACAAAGTTAGTAAATGGGCGAGCCTAATATTCAGCTTTTTAATGAAAGAAAAAAAACATTGAAAAGTAGCCTTTAAACTTGACAGAAATAATGAATATATATATATATTGCAATAATTATCGATATCGACTGATACTTTTTTTTTGGCCATATCGCCCAGCCCTGACTGAAGTTCAACTTTTGTCCCACCCCTGCAATGCGCTGCAAGCCCCCACGCGAGCCATCCCATAATCCGCCTCCCATTACAAAGTGAATGGGAGGCGTTGCCAATCGCGAGGCATCGCGCTTGGTGGGGCCGGCCGGTGGCCCCATCAGAGGCGAAGTCACGCAGGTGGCGTGCGTTCGGCCATGTGATTGGACAATGAATATTCAGTGAGTACTGGCGGACTCGTAATTTCCAGATTTTAAGCATTTTCCATCAACATTATAAACTCTCACAAGCAGGAGTTTACATTTGTGCATTTGTGACATCTGGTGGGGCTGGGGCAGACATTCGCCTGTGCTTGCCATGCCGCTTTACAAAGCGGAGGGTAAAAGAAAAACATCATGTATCATGCCTTTGAGGCAATTGGTCACTTAAACCTAATTAATAATTTTAGGAATTTTATTTCCGGGTTTGGTTCTGGGTAAAACAAAGAACATGCGGGTCGGATTGCGGGTGTTGGACAATAAATACACCGCCAGCAAACTCGAATGATGAATCAACCAATTGGATGCAACAAAACCTTTTCGCTTCTGTGTATAAAGAATCTTATATATTCATACCACTCCATCTTATATACATGCAGCATGGACGTCTCGAAAATAATATATTATTTTAAATATTAGCAAAACCAAACCACAGGTTCACGAAGATTACAACTTAAACAGTCTGGCATTTATACTGTGAAGACGAGGATTACAATGTCTGCAGCAGCTACAGCAGACGGTACCGACCCGCCGGATGATGTGGAAGCGTGTGCAAACCAAACACAACAGACTAGTTTCTTGTTGTGATGAAAGTGCCATGGCACAATCTCCGTTATCAACTGCTACCGACAATGGATGTACTATGAGAACGTGGACAGGATTGAAGCTCAGTGAGTGTGTTTTAAAACACTCAATGCCATGTTGGACCGATACTTTCTTTAGGATACGGTGATATGGTAAGTAACTATGACAAATAAAGTTGTAATGATTCATAGCTTGTCGTTTTTTAGTCATTATTTAGTAAAATATGGACATTTGTATACATCTATGTGTTCATGTTATACTTTGGGTTCGTAGTAAGATTATTTGAAGGAGGCGTGGCTAGGTAGATGTCAATCAAGCATTCCATGGACACTCCCACACAGTCCTGATCATAGCGAACAAACATTTCTAATATTTATGAACGTTTATTCATACTCAAATGTTGGTATGTGAACAATAAAGCACTTTTACATCATATATGCATTTTTTATATTTTACAGAGGCTTTAAAGATACATCCTTAAACTTAAAGTCCTCCATTTCAACTTCATATAGCCTAAGATTCAAACTCTTGTACTACACTTGCCAGGGTAGCTTTAACAGAAAGACAAGTCGCGCTCTGGCTTACTTTTTACCACAAATCTTAAATGTTTACTAATTAATTTCTTGCTCTGTTTATTTTCCTTAATTGTCTGAATCTAATCTAAATTCACCATCAGTGTCCTGGCATGATAAATATGAAGAATGCATATGAAGTTCAGATGACAACATACACGTTGATTTAGCCTTACTTTGAGAATGACAATATGTAGAGATCATCTTGAAATATAGGTGATTATTTTTATTTAAAATCAATACAGCGAAACAACTTCAAATGCGATTTAAACGAGAAGCAACAGATTTAATAGGGAATCACTATCACCGTATAGACTACTGGTAGCCTACTGAACGTGTTTTGAGAGGCAGCTGGAGAGCTAGAGAGCTAGAGAGCTGGAGAGCTGAAATAATTTAAACTTCGAAGCGAGTCCCCTCCGCGGCGCTTTCTTTATAGGAAAACAATGGAGTGGGTTGTGCACAGTGTCCGACTGCGTTTCAAGTGAACATGCCTTTACCATATTCAACTCCAAGCCAGCACTTGCACTGCTACAATATTATGTAAATCCACTGATATTTTCTGTGGTGACTATGATTCGGTTTGTGATTGTTTGTTAACTTTTTGTGCTTGTTGTATAGCCTAACGTCAAACATTTTGTAACGTTATACATTTCAATTATGTATTAGCCGGGCTAATACATAATCACGTTTTTCAGCAGTGTTTTTTTTCCCGTCAAAATTAGTTAGTACCTGCTATAAATAATCCAGCTCTCCCATAGCTCCTCCAGTCAGAATGTTCTGGCGCCGCCGCCGATCATGGCAACTATAAAGCCAGCTTTACTTCCACAAACAATTAGGGTGGGCACAAATTGTTGCACTGTCTCCCACGTGGGCAACTAACCTATCACTTTCAAGGAAAAAAAACTGTGTGGACAAAAATACTCAAGCCAAACTAGATAATTGCTATTTATAGTCTAAACTAAATCTTTGCAATATGAAACAGTTATTTAGCATTTGGTCATGGAGTTACACATTTCCTCTGAGCTCATCTCATTTGGGGTTCAAAGGGTTTCAACACAAGCCGGTGCAACATCGGACAGCGCACTCAGATGAATAAAAAAAATAACTAGCTTATTAAACATTTGAAATGCACTCGGTAAACTCTTGCATGTTTATTTTAAGCACTTTGCTTTGACTGCAAGAGAATACAATTTTTTAACTCAATATCAACGTCTCCATCTACTATCTGCCCCATATTATGAGAGAAAAAATTATTGAACCCTTAAACCCTTTCTTTAGTTGAGCTTTTCATTGAGCATATTAGGTTCTCCCCAAAGAATGTAATAGTAGCGCTGCGCCACCATGCTCCTTTCTAGTGCTCACCATGTAACATTTCAAAATAGGGCTGTCGCGACGCGGACATTTAGTTGACGTCGTCATGTTTTCCCATTTAATTTCTGAAACGGTTCAATTGGTTAAAAAACGTACATTATCACAAGTAGGCCTAAGTGCTGTGTGGAGGAAGTCAGTGGCTTTCAGATCCACTCTTGGTCTGAGGGCGTTTTCACATCAGGGACCTGGAAGTCTGGTTCATTTGATTAGTGTGAACACTGTGTACCGTACTCGGGTACGGATCTGCGAACCATGCCCGAGTCCACTTGAAAAGGTGGTCTTGAGTACGGTTCATATCAGCTGTGAAAACTACTGTACCAAAACACGGAAGTGGACGACTATTCTGCATATCTGCGTATGCATGCAGCACATGCCAATCTCATCCTCTGAACTGCAAGGCCATAGCTGATAAAATAGGAAGGCAGGCGAGAGGGTCATTCTTGACATTGTCTCCAAAATATCAATAATAGTAGGCATAGTGCGAAGGTCGACTCCATTTTATGGGCTAGGGATCTTACGATTGGCCACGGCACGCTTTTCTACACTGGAACGACAATATAAACAAATGTCGTGTAGTTGAGTGTACTCTTCTTCTTCTTTTTTGTGTTTATTGGCAGATCACAAACCAACTAGGTGAATACTGCCACCTACTGGATTGGAGTGTGTAGATACGTGTACTCGGGCACGGAACAACATTACTAATGTGAAAGCTGTGTGGCGTGAGAGTGGAGAGGGGGGGCAATCATACTTGGGCACGGTACAAACAATTGTACCTAATATGTAAATGCCCTGAGTCTGACTAGGCCTATATAGTTATAGGAACGAACATATAATAATGAATCAAGCTGTTGAGAACTCCATACTCAAGACTGACACAAGAATGCAGTTATTATAATGTTAGGCCTATATATTGTACACTTTGAGAGACATATTCGTTTGAGAGACATTTAATATATTTGGTATATGCCTACTTAATATATGCCTATTGTATATAATAGGCCTGTATAAAGACGGAACAAAGTTATATTTCACATTAGCGCCATCATGACTGATGTCCTTCTGCGGACCACAGGCTTCGCCGTCACCTTCGTGTGCCACAATGTAAAAAAACAAAAAAACAAGAGTTACGCAGGAAATGTTGCCTGGGGGGTACAAAAAAGAAAGTGCGAGTTGCTAAGCAACCACCTCACGTTCAAAAATAAGAGCACTAACAACAGAAAAGAAATTAGCAAGATTTTAAGATTTGATAAGTTATCTGTCACACACATTATTTTATCCTTATTATCTGTTACCTTTTATGCGATATGATTGTTTTTTAACAGGGGGGGCGCCCAAAAAAGTGTGTCAAAGGGGGGCCTGACAAAAAAAGTTTGAGAACCACTGATCTAGACATTCAATATATCTATATCAAGATATATAGACTTCTCCAACCGCATCTATCTATATAGATGGATGCAAATAATCTAGAGAGGGAGAATGTCGGTGTCCTTAAATGGGCAGGTGCTATCTTGCGTCTGCTGCTCCGCTTTTCAGTGCAGTGCTGCCCTTTTAGAAGCGGGCCAATGACTGTTTTTTGAATGGATGGGGCGCAGCCCCGCGAATGTCTACAAGCCCTGTAAAATGTGCAGGCGTTTTACTAAAATGGTCACATACGTTTATCGACTATGCACCAAGACATGGCTTCACCAAAACATCAGTTACTTTACTACTTTACTTTACACTTTACTTTACTTTCTAATTTCTCAAAATAATATTGTCAAAACATAAACAGTAGCAGTAGATTTTGTCATGTCTTTGTGATAAGACATTAATTGTTGTGTAAATCTTGTGGTGATTCAGTTTTTTTTTTGTCCACAAACGTTTCCAAACTCTGTAGGCCTACTGATGCAATGGGCATTCATTGATTCCAAAAGACAAAAGAGCTATTGCTATTTTTTACAATTGTGGAGAAAATGTGCCTCACGCTAAATGCCCTTCGGCAGAATCATCATCATTTTGGCAAATTATATTGGCAACAGATGTTTTAGTGAAGCCAGGAGAGACAGCTATGATGGTTTAATCACTCATACATAATTGTTATTTAAAAAAAATATATATATATATATATATTTATAACTATTTTGACTATAAAAGTGCTGACCACCATGGTCAGCACTGTTCCCATCTCCCAAGAGCCAGCACGGCTTGTAGTTCAAGTTTCGTTGAGTAACAAAGCCAACTTCGGGTCATTTTGAGTAATAATAATGACTTGTCATTTTTATCTAGGGGAAATGGCCCCTCGGGTTTACGGTTGGGCAATTGGACGAATACATCGCAAACCGGTGGATTTTCTTTGCCGGTTGTTTGACAATTGAATGTTTTTTTTAATTATTAATTCTCAGCCCAGTAGAGGATCTATACACTCCGAAAGGAATGGAAGGATAAAAGAAACAATACTAAATAGGACGGACGCTGACTCAACCAAGACATTCCAACCAATTCAACATTTTTTGATTAACTTACCAACTTATTTATAAATATTGTCCTATTTTTAAAAGAAGGTTAGCAGTTTAATTAAAAAAGATAATAAATAAATACATTAAATGTGATCATTTGCGACTTACACAGTGGAAAAGACAAAATAAAGATGACATTACATAACGGTATTTACTAGATGTTTTTCATCCAATAATATTTAAGAGGCAATGTAGATATGTATTCCATTTCTTCTAGTTCATTTAAAAATTCCTTAGGGCCTTTAAAATTAACCCTTGTTTGTGTCTAAAATGAGCAGTGTAATTGTATTTGTTTTGGGGATGATAGAAAGACATTTTAAAAAGACAACACAGAGCACACGAAAGATACAATTTATCTCTTTTGGTTGTACACACTGGATGGCTCATTCTAGTAAATACAAGGATCAACATAGCTTTGTTAGATCAAAATAATTGTACAATAATTGTAATGCATAATGTTTGATGGTATATTCACAAGCCAGTCTTGTCATTATTATGCATTATTCACATATGATTGTCTGATTTTGAGCTGTATGATTCAATTACTGATCTAGCAAGTATGCATATGGAGAAACAAACCATCATAGATGGAATAAAAAAAAGCATTGTCAAAATAATGCCACACAACAAAATACAACATAGAACCACAACATACAATCTTACCACTTCACAATGACAGAGCACAGCTTAAAAGGCACTGTAGGTAAGATTTAAGAGCTATACTTTGAGTGTATTTGGTAAGAAATGCCATAGCAATCTGTCAGTGATAAGTGACTGAAATGCTCTGTGAGTATCTGTTCTGGTTGACTGCACCTGCCTCTGTATGAGACAATTTAGATTAAACCGTTCCTGGCTCATTTCTAGCCTCTTGAGTTCACATTCTGTTTCTCTCTGCATATCGGTCTAGCCTCGATCCCATTGAACATTTTAAAATAATAGAACCAATCTGTGCTCAGGGGAGGGACATTCAGTTCATGATGAACAAGGTGTGCCACAGTCTGCCAAATTAAAAATATAATGGCGGCACCAAAGAAAGTGTAGCGATCTAAGGAGCAATAAAAACTGTTTGTATCCAAAATAGGCTGAATAACGATGTTAAACAAACCATTAACAGAAATCTGCACAGGAGGCTTTTCTCAGATTAGAATATGTTTTTGCTTAAATTTCAACCAGATTCGACAAGAGCGAAGAGAGCAAGAGTGTCACTCGATTGGTTGGAGTTTTTTGAACAACGCAAGGCTGCGGCCATATTTGAAAATCAATTACTGCCCAGCCAAGGCTAGACTGATATTCATTCCGAAACACAAACGTGAATATCTAGACGGTCTCACGAGGCTAGCTCATTTGTGACCGATCAGGGCATCTCTTCCCTGATTGGTTTGGGGAATCCATCTTGCCTGTCAATCACAGGTGCATGAAATGCAACACCTCTCAATGGCGGAGAAACATAAGGAGGTTTTTTTCAGGTGGTTTATTTTCTCTTCTGCTCTTTTCTGCTCTCTCTCAAATCATGCTCAAATCTGACCTACAGCAGCTTTAATTGTCAAAAGTAAAACAAAAATAAAGGTAAGAATACATACTATTAATTAAATTTTTGATCAACAGTTCAAAACTTCTCATGAAAATAAATATTGTTACCTGCCATTTAGAGAGTAAGGCTTCCAATGGCCTTCCACTTTAAACTTAAAAGGAAGAAGGGGGAATATGGAGCCTCTGTGAACCAAGTGGATACAAGTGTGCAGGAGAGCTGGGTAACAGGATTGAAGGCAGATCAAAGAAGTCTGCAGTGATGCATGATGGAGGTAGGTGATGGCCAGAACCAAAATGTGGGTTGTGAGAGAGGGAACAGGAACAATGAGCTGACTCTGGGAAGGGGATGTGTGTGAGAGAAATGTGAGTGAGAGTGAGCCAACACATTTTTAAGTAGGGGGCGTGCAGGGAGAATGCATTAGTTACCTGTAGGAAATGGCAAGTTGGGTCCTGTTGCTGACTGCCCTTTGTTTTGACTAGCGCTCTATCTAGGTTAAGGTTAACAGATCCTGCGCCGGCTGTACATGGCTGACTGGGAATGTTGCCGTTGTTAACCCCTTGGGCCCTGCTCACCATTAGGCTTGATGACCATGCCCCTTTCTTCACCAGGGGTGCTTCTGCGGGACCCAAAGAGAGCAAGGCACTGCGTGTTCCTTCTGCGATGCCACTGTTGTTACTGCTGCTAGCGACTGGGTTGCCATCATGGTTTCTCATGGATGATTTAAGCATACCATTGAGATGGTGTGAATGGCCATGGTGTATATGCTCATTGAACTTTCCATAAGGGTCTATCATGAAGTACTGCTGAGACTGGGAGTTGGGAAGGGGGCACTGAAGGACCGAGTTGCTGTTAGGGTGGCAGCCCATTGTCATGACAATTGGCGAGGGGGAGGGTGACGGTGGAGAGGGGTGTTGATGGTGATGGTGGAGGGGTTTGTAGAGGCACAGGTCCCGCTCTAGGTTATCATCAGAGCTCCAGTACCCAGATCCAGGTGCAGATGCTGAGCCATGAAGCTGGTGGTGGTGATGATGGTGGCTACGATGCTTGGGCTCTGCTGATCTGCAGCGTTCATGACTCTTACTGTGCTTCCGGTGGTATCCTCCAACTGTTGGACTTTCCCTTTCTCGGCTGGTCCTTGAAACTCTGCAACCACCACCCCCTCCACCATTCATGTTCCCATGACTTCCCCCTTTTGGGGATGTTGAGTGGTGTGACCCCTCCAATGAGTGGGACTTGGTGAAGAGTTTCTGGACTGAATGGACCAAATGACGGATCCTTCCGGGGCTGTCATTGTTGCTGTTGGACCCCATTCCCACAGTGGGTCCTGACCTGTGTTTATACTGCAGCGTATGATAGCCATCCCTTGGAAATGCTGACTGGCACTCAGACCGCTCCAAGTTGGTTGATGCCCGGGCGGGGATTTTACTCCATTTGCCTCCTCCACCTCTACCTATATATGGCACCACAGCCATAACTTTCTCATTTATTTGGGGATTGTGAGAAGATGAAGTGGAATGGCACCTCCTTGGATAGGTTCCATATGGAATTAGGCTGCCGCTGTCACAATGTTGCAAAGTGTGGTGTGAATTATGGTATGGCAGCTCGGCTGGGTGGGGGAATGGAACAGGAAGTGGTGTTGACATGTCCATCTGGCTGAACAAATACAACTTGCGGTCGTGGTGGTGATGACCCAGAGGCTCTTCTGACTGGTCATAGGAGACCAGGTGGTGATGGCTCTGGCTACTGGACAGGCCTTTCATGGCAGAAAAGACGGTGTGTGATTTGAACAGGGAGGGCTTAGGAATGAAAGCAGGCCTGTAGACAGAGAAGTGTCCAAGAAGAGAATCCCTGAGAGTAGAGCAGTGGGCTCTAAAGAAGGGTGGAAACAAAACAAATATCATATAAACAGTCATATAGTAATTGGACAAATGAAGCTGTACAACATGGACCTACGCAGGAGACAACAGCTCTCTAGTTATTTGTTTGATGATAGGTGTGTGCTCTAAAACACATTCTGTCATGTAGATGCTAACTTTAAGGCTACAGGCATTAATTGCTCCGACTCTGCAGCAGTGTAGAAGAAATCTCATGTTAACTTTTAGCAAGCCTCACTTTTTGAGGGTGGACGGGGTTTAGAGAGAGAGTAGGGAGAGGGAGTGGTGAGGAGTTATTTTTTTCTCTCCAAAATTAAGACTGGAGCTAGCTTGAAATCGCAAATCTTGCGTATTGTACCTTTAACATGGGTTGTGCAATTAAAAGAAAAGTCTGCTTAGCTATCAGATAATTTATATTTGCAGTCCATGGCCAGAAAATGCAAACAGACAAATCACACAAAACAACAGCATAGTAACTTAAATGTTTGATGAAAAGATCAGTTAACAAAACTTGTGACATTCAATCCATGGACATGATACTGCATCAAGGCCTTTGAGTAGGCTTAAACAAACAAAAAGCCAACCTTCTCATACTAACCTTCTTGGTCATGTAATAAAGTGATATTATCTGTCCCATTGTATAAGAGGTGTAGTATTACTAGCTGTAAACACTATTCATATGGGATGTCTATATGGCAGTTAGGCACCTGAAATCAGTATATGTGATTATGTTAAAGAACAAGAGGAAGTAGGCAGAGGTCTAATTAAAAAAATAGTGCAGTCAACAACATATCAACCAAATATCTTAAAATATTTATATCCCTCAAATATCTTCAACCCCAATGAAAGAAACATGATATTGTATCACTCCAAACCCTTAACTATGCACAAAAAATATGTGATGCACAGGATAGCCAAAAGTCTTGCTAAGAGTGCATTTTCGATAAAAACTGACCAAGTTGGGAAACTTTTTACAAATTCACTTCATAATTCAGTCTGAAGTTTCTTCTGTCTGAGCCGGTTTCAGCTGTTTCGAGATTGGGCGGGGTTGGTTCCAAGTTCCATCTAAACTAAATCACGAAGCGGATAACGTTTCCGCAACTGACATTGCTCTCTGTTGTAGATTTTTGAGCTGATATTTCAGCCTCAATAGCAGAATCCATAGACTTAAAGTGTTGGAAATAATCCAATACTCACTAATGTTTTATAAAATTTGTTATGCATAAGTCATGCATAAACCTTGTAATTTGCCCAACAACTTGACAAAGGAGAAGTACAGAGATAAGAACATATTGCACAGTCAAAAACACTGAGCAGATGCCTTATCTCAAAAGGAGAAGCTAGCACAGGAATGCATGGACAGCAACGTTCAAACAGCCAAGGTGGTCCACAGTGAAATTGTGAAACTGCATGGGAAAACATTAGGAATAAATCTGTCAATTTAGGAATGTATCTGTCTGAGATAAGAACTGGATATAAGCCTGCACTCAGTAGGAGTCAGGCAGTTGCTTCATGAACTAACTCTTTATTCAATAAACCTTCCATTTTGCTGAATCCTCCGAGCCTGTGTGTTTTTATTTGTCATAGTTACATAGTCAAATCTAGTCTCTAAGATGACAACAATCGGAGATCATCTCCTCTTCGACAATAGGCAGAATTCAAACTGGTTTTCGGTTGTGTGCTATGGTCACATGGATTCTGTCAGCATTTTTTTTTCAAATCCCACCTACAAGACTTTGATTGGCTTGGCGAAAATTCAGGCCAAGCCAGGTACCACTCAACCGACACCAAACACTGTGAATCGCAGAACACAAAAGTGGCTGGGGATTCAGGGGCTGGAACCGGGCTCAAGTCTTGATTATTCTCCTGCTGTTGAAACATACAATAACAGTTACATGTACGCAACATGTTGGCTTAAATGGATGGAGTTAGGATCTGGCCTCAATCAACTGATGCTAATGTTATTGTGTTTTCTGAAACCTGGCTCAGATCTGATATTCATATTGATGGTTGCAATGAGTACTGCACTGATCGAGTAAAAAAAGGTGGTGATGTGGCTATTTATATGAAGACCAAATACATTGTGTGATAATGTCTGAAACTATCTTCAAACAATTTGAATGTCTTGCTTTGAATCTTACTTTATCAAAGGGGCTCTATAACTGTGTTATAGACCCCCTTCTGCTCCTGCTGATGCATTAACTTCTCTGACACATCTTATGTCGAAACCTCACTAAAGTGAATTGACATAGGCGCAGTTTGCATTGGTTCAGTGGCTCACTTAGTGGCCGTAGTCAAAAATGCATGTAGGGATTTAAATATTATCTATATTTTTTATAATAACATAATTAATAATTTATTGTAATGCCTTGCTCTATAATAATAAATACAAAGGGTAAACTAATTGTGTGACTGTGATTATTTTCATAAAACATTGGTTCTGGTCTAATTCTGTGGTATGGCAGACTGCATGGGCACTCTCACATGCGCACCTGACAGGCAAAGAAGGAGAGGTATGCGATTCTTCAGCTCACCACCACTGCCTTGAAAGAAGACTTTTTGACATGATCAAATAATGGATATATCGCTGTTTCTTTGCGAAAAAAACAACACCAGCTGCTAGGCCCAGAAAAGAAACTCCATATTAAGACGCCATGGTGTAGGTCTATCAACGAGGCTGCAAGGCTCATCTCTGGAGAAATGCAAATAGCTGGGATCTGTATCTGCTTTACTGTTGGGTTCAGTTTTGCCGTTTGTGCAGTTTCTATGGCTATTCTCGCAATATTCCATCCTCATCGGACACATTAGTCGGGATATTAAAATGCACCTGCTAGTATCCTAACTATAAATTTTGGTGTAAACGAAGCCTCTGTTATACACTTTTTTTTGTGAACCCCAACCTTAAAGTTCAAACTGAGCCTATGTGAATTGATCTTGGCCAGTGACTTAAACTGGTTGGTTAAAGCTGGTGTCTGATGATTTTGAACTGTGTTGTAATCTTACCCAGGTGACTTGCCCACCTGTCCAAATCACAAATAGCCAGAGAAATCTACACTTATTTATCTGATATTGATGAATGCCTATCACACATATTCTGCTACTAGTGTATTCTGTAATGACCATTGTGCTGTTGTTGCAGTTAGAATTACTAAGGTACCCAAGAATATGCCTTGTTTTATTCAAAACTTTTGATCAGCAGGCCTTTTGTCGTGATTTGCTTTACTTTGATTGGGGCAAGACTGAGCTTATACCTGATAATAATAATCTCTTGTACTTTGTCAACAAACATGCAGCCTTCTGCAGATTCAGAGTTAGATGGTGGGACAACCTATGGTTCTCTGCGGAGCAGTGACTACTATTTTTCATACACGTAATCTAGCCTGGGCTAAAGCAAGGAATTTAGGAGCTGATTTTTAGGCAACTGCAAAGCAAGTATACAAAACTGAAAACCTAAATGACCCAAAGAAGACTATTAAGGCGGTCTCTTGAAGTAGCAACCGATTTGCCGGCTTGTATTTTGAAGGATTCTGTTGCTGTTCAGGACAAAACTGAAATGTTTAAATTGTTTAAATTAGCACTTTATATCATCTGGCAAGCTATTTGATTCAGTAAGCATATCCCTGTGCAACCCAGGAAAAATTAACCAGTGAGAGCTGACCAACCTTCTTGCCATTTTCAGTACAGAAGGTATATTAAAGCCCTAGATCAGAGACAGCCTGCAGGCCCGGATTGGCTCGATCCCTACTTTTTTAAACTGGCAGCTGATTTCATAACAGGACCAACATACCTTTTGAATTTCACCAGGACTAGTAGTGATATTCAGCTTAGTCAGCTTATGTTCTACCATTGTTGATAGGGGGAGATCCAACCTTCTTAAACAATTACAAACCAATTTAAAGGCTATCAACCCTGGCCGAAATACTTCCTTTGGAAGCCAAAAATAGGCTGGTAGCAGCTACCTTTATGTCTGCCCTTGATTATGGTGATATATTACATATGAATTAGAGGTATAACATCGAAAATCTAAAATGATGAACATTCAATTTCGAACTTCAAAGTGGAAAAGGAGTTCGCGTTTCTGTGAGTGACTTCACTAAAAATGCGTTGCCATCCACGTCGAGTCAACACAGCATGTCAATAATCAATGAACAAATAATAGTGTCATAATTTATGAGTGAAAGTGACTAGTTGACACGTTCGCTATTGAGAATTGAAGCGCAGTGAGGAGCACTTTCCATGGATTGGTATGGCAGTGTTTCCCAGCCGGATGCAAAAGCTGAGCAGGCCTACATTGCACGCCAACACATACATTCAACAATGCATTTGCACTGAAGTAAATAGGATTTTAAAAATAATGATCGGTATGCTAGCGTCAGTGACAACAATACAGCATGCACTACTGTGATACTTCCTGTTATACGGGTCCATGTATAGTCCGATTTACACAGACCTTATATGACCCCTCCATTTAAGCAGGAGGTGGACAAATTGAACTTGAAAACCCTACTGTTTCTTTATAGTCAGCGGTATGCAACATTTAGTTTTCCCGGGGAGTTATGAGAACAATGTCTGTGTTGTTGATTCTTTTTTTATTAGTTTGCCATACATTGCCCAAGCAAAATATCAAACATGGCAGGACATATTCAGAAATGCCAAAAAAAATGCCAAAAAAAAGAATGCTTCCCAAAGTGTTATATTTTATTATGTCCTATTTGTGAGACTTTAAAGTTTGATAGTTGTTTGTTTTAATATTCTCTATTTTTGTTATAAATGTTACTATAAATAGTTGAACGTTATTTAATGAGAACCAAGTGTTTTTTTCTTTATAAAACAATAGTCTTACAGTGGTGTAGACCCAGCCAAATATATATATCGAAAATCGAATTGAATCATGACCTCAAGGTCGAAAGTCAAATCGATTTGGAGAATCATTACACCCCTAATATGAATGCTTCTGCCCAATACCTGAAATCACTGGATACTAGGGGTGTAACAGTTCCTGTCAAAAAAACATACTGTACGGTATGACATGCAGGGTTCATGCGCGCACACGTGAATGGTTCGGGACGGATTGAAATATGGCATGGCAGAGAGAGACAAGGAAGCCTGATTTGAGCGCATTTTGACACAGCCATATAATTATTATACAGAGTGAAACTTTATATTAGTGGGACTTCATTATACTTCATTATATACACAGCCAGTAACAATAACGACTATCAATAACATAAGTGTTTACGTCGCTGAATGATTAGTAGAGATCAACATAAAGGTAGAGAACGGCGAGTGGAAAGACACTCTCCGGCATCTGGCAACATTAGGGATTCCGTGTTGACAAATACGATGGCAAAAAAGTTACCGTTTGCAAACATTGGGCATTACTTTTTCTAGCAGGAGCATGTCAAACATGTTGAGGTATTTACGGCGACACCATCTAAATTAACTCTCCTACAGCCAACATTTTTCAACCAACTCAGATCAATACAAAGGAGTCACTAAAGTTTTGGGCGTGTTTATTGCTCAAAGTTTACAGCCATGTTCCGCAGTTAAAGATGCAGGATTTAAATACATGGTTAAGATTATTGCACTTTATTTTGGTTTATTTCGTATAATGTTTAAAGTGTCAGCTTTACTTCTGTTTATTTTGTACTGCACTTTTTAACAAAATGCTAAACTGTTTTGCTGTTTTAATTTTTTTTTTTAATAAATGAAAAATATAACTCAAGTACCAAATATTGGCTACTCTTAAGACATGCATGTTAGGGTCATAGTGAGCCTACCCTGGGTTTGTAAAGGGGAAATAAAAAATATATAGAACCGAAAACCATTAAACAAATCAAACTTCGCTTGCCTTCTCTAAGCACCTGTAGGCTCAGTCATTGGCACACCTTTATATATCAAGCTATCCTGGGTCTACTCCCATTGTACATGCAAAACTTTTGTTTTCGCTCCCATTTTTCATGAGTTGATCCAAGATCCAAGACTTTTTCTATGCACACAAAAGGCTTATTTTGAGCACAAATCTGTTTCTTAGTCTGTGTTAGTGAGCACTTCTCCTTTGCCAAGATAATCCACCCACCTGACAGGTGTGGCATATCAAGGTACTGATTAAACAGCATGATTATTACACAGGTGTGCCTTGGGCTGGTCACAATAAAAGGCCACTCACTCAAAAACACAATGCCACAGATGCAATTGGCATGCTAACCAGCCTCACAACTGCAGACCATGCGTAACCACACGAGCCTAGGACCTCCACATCCGGCTTCTTCACCTGCAAGATCGTCTGAGCCCAGCCACCCGGACAGCTGATGCAACAGTTGGTTTGCACAACCAACGAATTTCTGTTTAAACTGTTAGAAACTGTCTCAGCTCATCTGTGTGCTCCTTGTCCTCACCAGGGTCTGAGTGCAGTTCATCGACGTAACCGACTTGAGTGGGCAAATGCTCACCTTCGATGGTGTCTGGCACTTTGGAGAAGTGTTCTCTGTGGTTTTCTAATGCCAATGTTGTGAACAGAGTGCCGGTGGGGTTATGGTATGGGCAGGCATAAGCTACGGACAATGAACATGGGTGCATTTTATCGATGGTAATTTCAATGTGCAGAGATAATAATAAATATTGCTAGGTATTAGACATCAGTATTATGTCTGATATAGACATCAGTATTAGACATCAGGGCCCGTAATTATCAAGCTTCTCAGAGTTACTCATAGGAACTAAAAGTGAACTTATGACTAAAAGTACTCACAGCTCAGAGTAAGAAATGGGAGTGAGTTACCAAGGCTCCTACACCTACTCTCAGCGATGAGCAGGACCCGGCTTTTAGGAGTGAAAGACGTCAGTATTTTACATCCTAATCAGCCATAAATTGAAAGTTTGAAGACATTTTTGCAGATAATTATTGGTCAGGATTGTTCAGGAACAAGCCAGCAGGGCTCAACCAACCAGCAGGGAAACTAGATGCCCCATGCGAAGAGGGGACACGTGATGGGCCTACTAAAGGATGTGGAATCAGTGTATTGAAGTGCATGTTATTCTGAAAGTGAAAGTAATCTATCAGAACATACAGAGAGTGGCTTCAAACGGCAATCTGTTCTATACATGTGCTGCTGTAAATGAAGTGATGGAGGTGAAGGAAATGGTTAATAGTGGATATATGGCCTGTACACTACAGGAAGCCATGCCTACAGGAAGCTGGAGTGTTATCAGGCTCACTCAACTCAGCTGATGGGTGCTGGTTAGGGGTGGGGGTTTGAGGACCGTGTATGGCCATAAAGCCTCTGTCCCTGTCTTGGTTGTGGATGGCCAAACTGATGAACTGATTATTGGCAGAAACCTTATCAAACACCTCATACATGTAATACAAGTAACTTCTTTGAGACACAGGTGAAAGGGTGTACTGATGATGAGCAGCTTTTTTCTCTTCTGGCCAATGTGGGTACATGTTTCAGCTGGCAATGCTGTTGTCATCGAACCCACATGTGCTCGCTCAAGACCTAGGAACATTCTCATAGGGAGAACTGTAGCAATCCTCAGAAGTGATGAATGGCTCCCAGTGAAGATCGTCAACCCGCTGGCCCAACCAGTGACATTGAGACAAACGCCAAAGTGGCTGACGCATTCCCATGTATGGCGTTGGAAGATTTCAACACAGATTAACTGGTGGCATCAGCAGTCCCTCCCCCCACTCTACAGCAGCAAGTGCTGGAGATGGTATGGTAACTGTGACAATACCAGTGGCGACAGCTTGACCATCGACAGTGGACCAGAGTGCGATGGAGCAGGTAGCAAAGTGCTGCGAATTCTGGGGCTTGGGGACATAGCTGTAAATGTCCCAGTTGTGTCCCAGTTTTCCAGTGCAAAATA
>OMNO01016859.1:2748-14743 GCA_900303215.1 Trachyrincus scabrus | reverse complement strand
TTTGGTTTTAGATACATTGACTGAAATTAAAACATCTCTGAAACGAATCGACGTAACGTGAAATGGTGACGTAGCGACGTGGTGACGTAGCGACGTGGTGACGTGGGGGCAAGTCACTCGAAATAAACAATCATGGCGGACACGCAGCCCGTTGTCTATTTCGCCGTTAGTAACATACCTGCCATATTTCGTTCGGCGGACCTCAGGAATTACTTCAGTCAGTTTATTGAAAGCGGAGGCTTCCAGTGTTTCCACTATCGCCACCGACCCGAGGTTCTCCGGGAGTCTGAGCGCCCACCACAGGAGCCCGACGCCCCGCAAACTCTAGCCGAGGGTGGACCGTCTGAGCCCGGCAGCACCGAGGATGGCTCCTCGGAGGCACCAGAGACCACACGGAACGGTCCCCTGTCCAAGACAAGTGTCAAGTCGTGTTGCTGCGTCGTGTCCGTGTTCTCCAGACATGCCGACAGATTCGTTAACATGTACGGAGGAAATCAGTGGATCGACTCGAAGGGCAGCTGGCTGTCACGCCGGTGTGTGGTGAAGAGAGTGAAAGTCTCCCACGGAACGGGTGAGTAGTAGTGTGGTTCCGATGTTGTGGAAAGTATTACCTTCACGTCATGTCGTTTATTCACCTTGAGTCTGTAAATAAAGTTCGATTGATTGATTGATTGATTGATTGATAAACAATGAACAAAACCTTAATTCGTGTGTTTCAGATGTGGATTCCTTCCCGTATAAAACCAAGCATGAGCAGCGACACCGTGTGTCTCTGTCCGACCGGTTCACTCAAGCCGACCTGAGTGTCTTACCCGAGCTCAACCCGCCTGCCCTGATGCACAACGGAAACGTGGGTACCTCCGTGAAAGTGTTTCTACAGCTGATACAGTCATGCCGACTACCTCCACGTCTCATCAGAAAGCTGGGACTGACTTTCCCCAAGACCAGCTCCAACCGCCGTTATGGCAATGTGCCTTTCCAGTACTATAACACCTTCACGGTAGAAGCCTCCGAAGATAACGTCTTCACGGCAGCCGGACATGAAATAGCCGGCCCCAGTGGTGTGGCCACAGACACACCGAAACTCAGACAGCCCCGTGGCCAGACGGAATTCAAAGAAGCAGAGAATCACCAGGAGGAGGAGGAGGAGGAGGAGGAAGATGAGCAGTCAAATGCAGATGATGTGAGTTGAAATGAATACAGTAGCAGCCCGACCATGAACCGTACATAGTCTTCCGCTGGACGAGTACATAGAGCAACCGTGATGTTGCGCATTTCTCAATGTGTCTTCTTGTCTTTCTGACGGTAGGATGACGACCGCTGTGAGGAGTGGGAGCGTCACGAAGCCTTGCATGAAGACGTGACGAGTCAGGAGCGCTCCAAAGAGCGGCTGTTTGAAGAAGAGATTGAGCTGAAATGGGAAAAGGGAGGCTCTGGCCTGGTCTTCTACACCGATGCCCAGTACTGGCACGAGGAGGAAGGAGGTATACAAAATACACTACACATTCAAATAGACTTTAAAAGATATCAGCATTTCTGAAATATACACATATTTTGCTATGGATTGGTTTTATATATTTTTTAGATGTTATTTGCTCTGCTCAGGTTACTTCGAGATAGGTAATTTATGTACGACTATGGCATAAGACCTATTTCTTCACTCTTGTCGAATAACGATGAAGCAATATGTTGCAATATGCCTTTTGCGTGTTTATGCGCATTTACCCTGAAATGGGCTTGAAGCCTTGTGTCTAAAACCAGCTGGGATAAACTCTCGCTGTCAAACGGCTATTAAAACGGATGGCTGAGTTGATGGCCCATTGAACCTCATTTCCCCCCTTTCTTAGACTTTGATGAGCAAACAACGGACGACTGGGACGTTGACATGAGCGTTTACTATGATAAAGGTAAGTCATGTTCACTATAAACTACTACATGTAATGCAGTAGAAGAGACTGCCCTCGACTAAGCCCCTCCCCTCCCCCCTCCCTGCAGACGGAGGTGACATGGACGCCCGCGACTACGCCCGCATGCGATATGAGAAGAGGCTGAGAGACGGCCTGGAAGACCGGTCCGGTCACACTCAGCCCATCGGCAGCTTCGAGAGGTTTACTAAGGTAAGGGGCTCTGCCATCTAGTAACCTGTGTTACTAGATGGCTTATGCGTCTTCTTTAGGGATGCTGCTCCTCTTGAAAAAGAGGTTTTAAATCTATCTAAATATAAGATATGAAATGTAATAATAATGGGTTTCGCATACAAACACATGAATGAAAAAAATAGATTTTTTTAATGAAATGGCACGAAAGAGTACTTCATATCGCCTATTTTTCCATGATCTCAGGATACCGACATTTTGGCTGCTCAACGGTGGACTATGCGTGTGCCCCTAGCCTTCTTGGTAAACCTTTAACAACATGTCTGTGCTTCTCTGGGTCAGGGCTTTGGCCGCCGTGTGATGGAGAAGCAGGGCTGGAAGGACGGTGACGGCCTTGGAAACAGCCGGCCCGGGATTCCAGATGCTCTTGAAAGCGATGGGCAGCATCCAAATTGCAAGAGGGGCTTTGGGTGAGTCCACAGTCCCTATTCTCCAAATTTCAACTCACTAACTGTGCAATTCCAATCAGGAATCGGTTCCAGTAATAACATGCACTTGAATGAGAGCTTCAAATGGCAGATTTACATTTTACAAAGATTGTCATCCATTTTAATTTTGTGTCGTTTGAAAATGAGAAGACGATATGCTTCCATTTAATGATCACTATTTTGAGTTGTTTGCTCAAAATCGAAAGAAATGTACACTAACAAACATTTGTAATGAAACTCCCAACGTTAATTGACAACCTCTTTGTCGCTTAACTTAACAGAAAGTCAGTGAAGAGCCTTCAACCAATACTTTCATGAAGCTATTGTGTGTTTTTCTTTTTGTGTAGGTATCATGGAGAGAAGTTGAACTTGAATCCTGGAAAGAAGCCCAGAACAGATTATCATATAAGCACAGTGTACGATCAACCCAAGGACGTTGATAAATGTGAACCCTTAATGAGGCGTCATCCCAACACTAATATGAAGTACCGAGAATGGCAGCGCGGGGGCACTATTGGACCGCGGAGATGACATTATTTATTATTATTTTTTATCCATTTTGTTGTATTAAAAAATGTTCAATTTTTTTTACAAATCACTTTTTTCGTTGTGTTGTCATTTCACTAAAAGCAAAGCACAGCGCTCCGCTGCTCTGTAGCCTATGCATTTAATGTCTATTTCCTTGCCTCTGATGTACTATATAAATCCTTCTCTGCCTTCTTATTACACTATCGTACACTATCGGGGAGCCTTTGATATATTCTTATGCGTCAAAGGTTCGCGCAGCTATTTCTCTACTACTACTACAGCCATACAGTCAAGGTTGCAACTAAAATTGGACAATTTCTCAATAAGAATGGACATCTAGAGACACCTACAGGATGTCAAATGCAAATAATTATGCAAAGTATGGTTACAATATGGTAGGAAATACGGCAATATAAAAACAAATTTACTTTAATTTAGTAAATTATTTTTTCTTTGGTTATTTTAAACTTGTTAGAGCCTTGTTATGATATGATGATGATAACCATAAACTATGACCTACTTAATACAGTGGCTACAATGGTGCTTTTATTTTGATAGCTATTCGCGAACCCGGAAGTACTTGACAAATACATCGCTCGTCGTTGTTTACGCGGTTCGTTAACAAAACGTGCATGCTAAAATATAAAGTAACAGGTGAGTAAATGGTTTTTAACACAACACGATCTAATTGGTGTATTACAGCGAGTTAGGATACTTCCTAAACTATGTCTAACCAGCCCACGTGGTTCTTGATTATCTAGACTATTTTGACTTGCAATACTTAAAAAGTATCAATTCATACCATGCTATTTGGCAACATCATCATCGTCTTGCGGGAGTGGACATATAGACGGACTATTGCCTCTGGTTCTCAACAGATGTGAAGCTGAGTCCACAGGGGGGACTGCCATAGTAACAATGGCCAGCCAAGCAGCAGCATCATCATCATCACCACCACCATCATTACGCTTCGGCCAGGTGGTTATTGGACCCCCGGGGTCGGGTAAGACCACTTACTGCTTAGGGATGCAGGAGTTCATGAGCCGACTAGGACGCAAGGTGGTCGTGGTGAACATGGACCCGGCCAACGAGGGCCTTCCCTATACGTGTGGTGTGGACGTCTCGGAATTGGTTACCCTGGACGACGTCATGGAGGGTCTGAAGCTCGGGCCGAATGGGGGTCTCTTGTATTGTATGGAGTATCTGGAAGCAAACCTGGACTGGCTCGAGAAGAAACTGAATCAGTACAGTGACTATTACTTCTTGTTTGACTGCCCTGGGCAGGTAGAGCTGTACACTCACCAACAGTCTGTCAAAAATATATTCTCACAGCTTTCCAAATGGAATTTCAGGGTGAGTCGTGTCATACATTTCTGATATTTCCTTCTGAGATGAAATCACCTGGGTTGAGCCAGCATCAAAAGACCTAATAACCAGCAATAACAATTTAAGTGTATTACTGGTTTAATTTATCATATGTAAATAGCAATTATGCTATTCAGATGAATGTCATTAAGAGCAGGTAGCGGTTAGGCATCTTGCACAAGGATGTCTACTGGTTGGTTGCGGATATTGGGGATCAAAGTCAACACCTTTTGGTTTAGAGTGGAACTCTATTCTGTCCTGTGTTTTGTAGTCTTTAACATTTGTTTTCTGTCTTCTTTCAGCTGGCTTCGGTCCATCTTGTAGATTCGCACTACTGTGCCGACCCTGCTAAGTTCATATCTGTGCTGTGCACGTCTCTGTCCACCATGCTGCATGTGGAGCTTCCACACGTCAACGTCCTGTCCAAGATGGATCTGATCGAGCAGTATGGAAAACTAGGTGAGATGCAGGTTATCTAATAATAATGCAGGTTATCTGTTGACCTACAATAAAGCCAATCAGAGTTTAGAACAATCTGCCTGTTTAAATGTTCTGCAAGAGCACTGCTGTTAGTTTTATCTAACATATAGAAGTTTTGTTTTTCACTGTGCAGCTTTCAACTTGGACTTCTACACAGAAGTCATGGACCTCAACTATCTCCTCGACCATCTTGCTGCAGACCCCTTTTTTAAGAAATTCCATCGTCTAAACATGAAACTGGCTGAAGTCGTACAGGATTACGGGCTTGTCTCTTTTGTTCCTCTCAATGTGCAGGTACGACTTCTGTCTTGTAAAATGATGTGTACAACACTATCATTCCACTCAAATTCAAGCAGTTGCATTACGTCTACAATGGGTAGTGTCCTGCATGCTATACTAACAGCAACCACGTGAGTGCTGGACTCAAATCAATACCTGCACAGACACACCTGCCATGTATTTTTGTTTTGAAATCACGATATTGCTACATGTGCTATCAATCACAGTAACAATATGTGCATAATGTTTTGGTATTCATTTGAAATCTGATCCACTCATATTTTGAGTATGAAGGTGTTTAATCAATTAGGCATTTGTACCACTAGATATCAAGATGCATTATTGCATTAATTAGGTCATGTTTCTTGCAGCAATTCTGGAATTCATTCTAAAGTAAAATAATGTCTACAGGGTAATTTTCTTAGTCAATGGTAACTTTCAACAACAAATATATATAACATAGTTATCGACTAAAAACTATATAACTATAGTAATTAGTAACATACGCTTTATACTTAACATTTCTGCAGAAACTTGTTTTTGGCCATAAGGAAATGTATTAACGAAGTGTAAACACTAGCTTTTTTTGCGTGACTCATGCCCTGATTGGAAAATACCTTGTGTTGAATGACCCATAAATTATGTGGTTTAGCGTCCAATAGTGATGATGCATACTTTGAGAGAAATACGTGACAAAAAAAACACTGATTTGTATTATGTATTGACATATTTAAAACAACATTTAAAATCCAAACATTTACCAGGAAAGTGCTCTGATCTCACTCCCCCACCCCTGCGTCTCCAGGACAAGGAGAGCATGACTCAGGTCTTGCGGACCGTGGACAAAGCCAACGGCTATTGCTTTGGAGACCTGGAGGAAAGGAATCTGCAGGCCATGATGTCAGCTGCTGTGGGGGCCGACTTCCAGTTCAACACGTATCCTTCTCTAAACTGTCTAATGATCCATTGTTCCTCCTTTCGTATGTACGAATATGAAGCAGCATAAAAAACATATATGTCTTTTCCCCCTGATTTCTTATGTAGCATCATACTAACACTAAATTCATTTTTGCCAGTGTGCTATGTTGTTATGGTTTGCTTTAACAATGAATTCTGTAGAACTCTTGGAGTGCAAGAGAGGTATGTTGAAACCCAGGAAGCCACCGTGGAGGAGGAAATGATGGACCTGTGAGTAGCGTGGCAGGAATGTAAGCGCAGAAGTGATGGACGTTTTAGCTCTGACACGTGGGAACCTTATCTCGTTTGGCCTGAATCTCAAGGCTTCAGCACTGAAGCATCAGAGTGCAGCAACCGAAGCACCATGGAGCCTTCACAGCCACACCTTCAGCAAAAAACGGAAAGGCGAAAAGTACTTTTTCTTGTGACTGGAGTGTGTGTGTGTGTGTGTGTGTGTTTGTGTGTGATACACTGTTAACACATCACACATAATGGCGTTTTTATAGAAGATCTCACTGCATATGTATGTTCAAATCTATTAAACTGCTTAATCAGGCTACAAACCTTGAACAAGTTTTCTTTCAGATGTGTTTAATTGGGGGCCGTAATAAAACAATTATGAAAACCTAATAATTCATTTTTATTTTATTTCTATAAATTGTGTGTATTTAAAAAATAAAAGTATTTTCAGAGTTCTCTGCACCTTTGTCTGAAGCTCAGTGGGGGTGCAATAGCATAGGCAAAAATTAATATGATAATGCTCGTTTTCTTTATTTCCCCTGTAGACGCAAACCCTCTAGCAACGTGAAGTTTCAGGTTTGCTTTACATTGCAAATCTGTGAATAGCATCTGCCCTGTTTTTGAATAGAAATCAACGAATAAAAATTAAGCTGCAACAAAATGAAGCACATAGATAACTGTACTGCAGTGTTTGTGTTTCAGTTAACCGACAATTAAACACCAGTGATATGAAGCACGATAGATCTAGCTATACGGTTTATTACGGTTTATTACAAACCAACCGTGCATTTGAAAAATGTATTCTAGTGAGTCCACAATGTTGCGGCGTTCAGTTCATCTTCTATCCAGCAGATGGCACATGTGGTTACCAATCCAAGTTCCAGATCCATGTATTTTCTCTCCAGCTTTTCGTAGCAACCAGAGCAGAAAAATTAAGTCAGGCGGGGAGAGGAAGCCACATTAAATCTGTGTTTCTGCACAACTGGCCCTGTGTCTGGTCTTAGGGATGGAAGAGCCTCTGTCTTTCTAAACAACTAAACTACACTTAAAATATATTTTCCATTGTTTCCTTCTGCTCTTAATGCAAATACATCGTTTAAATACACATTGTATGTACAAGGAAAATCACATAATGGACGACGAAGCCATTTTCCTCATGTATCTAACTGGTGATTGCACGGTTGTACACGGTCTAGCTTTGCAAGGCTGCTCTATTTTGACACTAAACCATGTTGAGTTTCTACCTTGAGATCCGTTCAGATCAGAGGTTGGTAAGAGAATAATAGCTACTCTAGCCTGGTAGGGAATTTTCAGCATGTGGAAAGCCTGGATTCCGCTTTGCAATCTCTACATTAGGGGGTGTGTCAGGGTGAATGCTAAATTGTGTTCCGATGTTTGTACATGTGATCAACGATGCCTCCTCACTGCTACTTCCTGCCTTTTTCCATTAAGCCCCCTAGAGGTGTGTGTGTGTGTGTGTGTGTGTGTGTGTGTGTGTGTGTGTGCGTGTGTGTGTGTGCGCGCGCGTGTGTGTGTGCGCGCGTGTGTGTGCGCGCGCGTGTGTGTGTGCGCACGTGTGTGTGTGTGTGTGTGTGTGTGTGAGGGAATGTGCACAAATGTGACTGTGTGTATGTGTGTGTGTATGTGTGTGTGCGTGTGCATGCGTGCGTGTGTGCAATACTAATCAGCGAGACGTCTGGAGGGACACACTGGCGAGTAATCCTATGAAAGTGGAGGTTATAAAGCGGACGCACCTCAGCAGGCGAAACTCTCCCAAGGCTCCGTTTGGTCACTCAGCTCCTCGTTTTGTGGCGGCAAACGAGCCTTTATTCATCCTCCCTTATAGCCCCGGCTACAGCATTTATTCATCCTCCGTTATAGTCTCGGCTGCAGCCATTCCTCACTGATGGCCTGCACACGTGAACATATTAATGTGCGGCCATAAATCTGAACATTTCCCCCCTAACTCCAAGGGCAACGCGGGTTCATTCGTTACGCGGCTGGACACAGGGTGATTGACAGTTCACCACTCCCGATGCATCGTGGAGTGGGAGTGGTCGTCTGCGCTTCCAATATCGCCATTTTCTATTTTTTCTTTGCCACTTGGCTTGATCATGACAATTGATTGAACATTTGGGAACAAATACGAATGAGCAGGATGGAGTATGTCAGTCACACATATAGCCTTATTAACATGATTAACGAATGATGTCAGCTATTTTATCTTGCTCAAAAACTAAAGATTCATTTAATGACATATTGTCTTCCCAAAGCATAGCATTATATAAAATCCTGCATCTTATCATACAGAAGGTGTCGACTCTTCACCAGTAAGTTAATCAATGGAAATGACTATTATGGTTAAATTGCCCATTGAAATGAAAGTACATCAAGCTCAGGAGTGGCCTTTTGGCTCTCGACTGAAATGCACTCAGAGAGATGATTCAAGTGCTTATTCCCAAATGACTAACTCTTGTAGGCACAGACAGGCACTTATCCAAACTACAATTGCTAAACATGTCAATGATGACTTCATTTTCAATGTCTGTATAGTTAAGGGCAGGGTATCTGAATCTATTAGGGGTTTTTTTTTTAATCCTATTGTACTGTAGATCGGATATTTTTGCATAAGTAGGAAACATGGATTGTCATATAATCTGATTTTATACATTTAGGAAATTACTACTGAGACTCACTCGTACTCGAAGTTGCACGGGGGGGAGGGGGTATGTCTTTTTTTTTTAAGAGAAAACTAGTAAGTGTTTAATGGTCTTGAAAAGCATGCATGAAATGCATGCTTTTACATTATTTACAAATGATTTACCAATTTACATTATAACAAAAATGACAACTGATCCTGGAACAACAAAGAAAGGGCTAAAGATTGTCAGCAAACGTAAAAATATAATGAGACCATAAACGTGCAGAACACAGAACACATTTAAATAATTAAAACAATTAACAATTAACAATAACAAGATACTGATGGCATGCTGGCTATTTGAAAAGCCCTGCATTCTATCGAAACATGTCATCCAAATTCATCCCATAATTAGAAATTAATTGGCAAGGCTGCAAAAAATCCCAATTATATGGTCCAATGAGTAGTAGTAATGTCAACAGCCAATGAGTTATGGCCTTCAATAGTGGCTCCTGGGTATTGTATCTATAACTCATTGCCACGTGAGAGACAATTGATCTGCCGCTGTGTTTGCGTTACCAGGTTGGAGTCTGCATCCACAGCATCTCTGTCACTTCCAATAAAGAAGGACATCTGTTCAACACGGGGGCCACCAGCCCAGAGTAGGGAGTCGGTCTCCTCACCACCGGCATGTGTTCTGCTGGACTACGGAGGGCATTATTTGCTTCACGCTCTCTCTTATTGTATTACGGTTGTATTATCGGCCATGTTGATGTTCACAGGTGAGAATAGAAGGCGGCACGAAGGATGGAAGTGAAATAAGAATGATTATTATTTGTGGGAACCAACACCGGTTTCAGTAGAATGATTGAAGTGGGAAAAGTCGAAAATGTGAATCTATTTTGCGCCATCGCCACATCATGACCAGCAGTGATGATGAGGTGTTATATATGTTTTACTCTGTCTACTTCATTTGGATTGTCTCTGCATTGGGGGTTTTAATGGTTAAAGGGGAATTTCACTTTATAACAATGGGGTCATCTTCACGCCTTGTGTGCACCCCAGTTTTTAGGTTGTTTGCTTCAATATTTAGATATTTGATACCCGTGTAAGCAAACCCCCACCATCCAATAGAAGCCCATTCAACATCAAACTCCACGTTAGACTCATTGTAAACACACGTCCCTGCTTCTCATGACTGATATTGTCCTTCTAATGAATTTGTCACCCTTCATTTTTCGATTACTTATTTCATTATGTTAATATGTTATACTGTTTTGTTGCTTTCATTTACAAATGCAGGAGGTAGAACCAGGTAGTTTAGTGTCGAAGCAAGCAACCTAAAAACTGTGTGGGCTGCAAAAGCCCGGGTAGGTGTGAAAATGACCCCAGAAGTGTTATAAAGTGAAATTCCCCTTTAACTGGTTTTACAGTTCTTCTTCGTTATTTGTTACCATAATGTGGTAACATGAAAGCTAAAAATATTGAGTATTTCAAACTCAACTTTGCGCAGAACGACATATCTCTCCATTAATTGGCCTATTATTCTAGCTAGATGCTACGAGCAACCTCCACTTCGCTATCTTCCACTCGTTTTCTGGGTAACCGACGAAATTCCATTTTTTTTGGCGGGGCTGCACAGAAAAGCTGACAACATAACTAGCTAGTTTACACAGTTGAAAGCTAGCCTGATCCTCACACATCTCTTTGTAGATGCCCTTGAGACCCTATTTCTATGGGCTTACGCTCTCGCGGGCTCCACCAGAGCTGCAGGATGATGCTTCCTTCCCCTAAGGCCATCTCTCCACCTGCGTCAGCTGTCACCCTCCTCCATTCCCAACGTTTTGCTCGGAAAATATCTGCTGTCACTTAGCTAGCGCTGCCTCCAGGCACCAGGCTTTAACAAAAAACAAAAAAAAAGAATAAATAAAACAAACAAAAAAACGAACGAATAAGTAAAGTAGAAGACAGCCCCGTTTCATGTCATTCTGCACACACACTACTCGAGACAGCAGTAGGGTTCCCGTCACCCTCGTGCATTCGGTTGCAGCACACAACATTTGAACTGTAATTCTTTCAGAAGGCTCAGAGTAAAGTACGAAAAGCCTTATTGAGCTGACATAGATTGTCCAGGCGGGGTACAGAGCAATATAGAGCCTCATCACTAGCGCTCAACAGAAGGCTTAATGGTGGATATAATAGGTGTCAAGGCATCTTCTCTCTCCACTGGGTCGGGTTTTCAAGCATGGGCTTTTCTTCCCTAGGAAAGCCTGTAAAGGAAACAACCTGTAGCAAATTTCCAGTCTCACAGTTTTACCCTGTCACTGAAGGTGGATGGGTGGAGAGCGTTTATCGTCCGCATGAAGGCAAGTTTCCCCCTTTAACTGTAGGCCTAAAACAGCTTGCTTCGGTTGGATCAATCCTCCTTTAAATGGAGACCATAATTCACCTGAGGTTTGACAGGGCACTGAACATATCTGAGGCAGGAGGAAAGACTGTCACACTCATGTTTTCCTCTCTGTTTTATTTTTAGAGAGTGTACTGTAGTCCAGGTGTTCTTTTGACAAAGTGTGCACTTACGCTAGCTGATGTTGTTAGTTTAACAGATCATTTCTCCTGATTGACTATTCAGGTATTTGTCCTTATTATTTTCAGCTGTTCTATCCCACAACAAGAAACATTTATTCACAATTTGTAGTTTGGGCTACAAACACCGGTGACAATGCATGATATATTGCAGTGACTTGTATTTGATCATAGAACGTGTGACAACATAAATTGATATTCATGGGGAAACAAATCAACAAACAACAACAACAACAACACCAAAATGGTGTCAGTACAATAGATGTTATGTGTGATCTGACAAGAAAAAATCAATACAAATGTATATATAATATTTATTTATTTTCTAATATATA
>OMNO01016654.1:0-16022 GCA_900303215.1 Trachyrincus scabrus | reverse complement strand
GTTAACGATGTTGTGAAGTGTTCGTGTAGGAGTTAACGACATCCCAGCGGGTTGAGCCTGCAAGACTGGACAGAGCTCTAGACCAGGGATATTCAACCGGGGGTCCGCGACCCCTAGGGGCTCCGCGGAGGTACTGCAGGGGGTCCGCCAATTCTTTTTGGATGTCAAACAAATTTTTAAAAATGTATTTTAGACAAAAAATAAAATATTGAGTACACTCCAACCAATAATTGGTAATAGGCTAATTTTTTGACAAAATCAAATTAAGATTCCCATGCAACCATGATGCATTGCAGCCTAAGTTATGCTACGTGACCAACCATCATCAAAAAAAGAGAACGTTTCAGCTAATGTACAAGTATTAGCCTCCATACATCAATGATTTATAAACATCTCAGCAATGTAAAAATGCATATATGCAAAAACGCAGCTATATAAAATTGTAGTCCAACAAAAATGCAGTCCAATGTAAGCATTATAACTGAGTATGTACGTTTGTTAATAAAGCATTATGAATGTTACTATAGGCCAGACCTAAAATGCAACACAATTTTATAAAATATCTAATAGGGGGTCCCTGCTCCATCTCTTTCCACCAAGGGGTGCTTGGGCTGAAAAAGGTTAAAGACCCCTGCTCTAGACTACTGGAATAAGGCACCTGGTGGCCAATTATTTAAGCTCCTCTCCACCGGTAAAGGGTTTTAGCACACCATTTCAAACGAGGCCTAAATACATTGCCTTAAAGCAACAAAAAAATACTACTTCTAATCAAGTCAAACGATACGCATTGATGAAAGTTGGCCTTACAATTTCCCAATTAGGTCAAGACCACAACATAAGTTTGTAAACCAAAATCTTTATTCATAACTGTATAAACAAAAACGGGTGAGCATTTAGAGAGTCAGAAGCCCAGAGTGTCTGCAGAAGGAATCCCGACGACAGATCTGGAGTCAGCACTTCAACATCAAGCTGCAGGACTGGTCCTGACCGGGAAGGCCGTGGTCGTGGGAAGGAGTCTACTTCGACCTCTGCCTCATCTTCCTCCTTTTACGCTTCAGCCTGTACAGGTGAAACGTTAGTCACCTCACTGAAGTGTAATACAGGCTAGGAAACAGACCTTACAGCATGGTGTTACAACATGGTGAATAAACACCGTCTCACCTGCGCATGCGCTTCTTCCTCCACTGCAAGGGTAAACAGTTAAGAGTTTAATTCGCATTAACATCACGTACAACATACACATTAAAACATAATCGATTCAAATAGTGTTCGACACAACTTAACATTAATCATGATGCCAATATCTCCCAATTCGTTCATAAATTATCTTAGCCATGAATCAGCTAGCCACCAGGCAGCAACGCTTATAGTCTTCGTTCAATAAATGCAAAAAAATACACACCTTGGCTCTCATGTTGAGGAGGTAAGTCTGAAAGGAACACAAAACAGACGATACATTAGTTAGATGGCTTTAAAAAGCACACGATTTAGTTGGATTGCCGAAGCAAACATTTAGCTGCTTGTGCTCACCTCTCAAGAGAAGGTCCAGGAAGGACGTCATCATCAAGCGACTCGGTATTTATAGGGCTGGCGGGTGGGTTTGGCGCGAGTTTTTTTTACTACAAGAAGCCAGAAGCGCAGTGATCAAAGGGGCGTGCATTAGTGATCAATAATGACATCAGTAATCATAATTATCAATCAATCAATCACAAGTTTTAAAGCATTTGACAAAAAATGAATATCTGCATATTTATGTATGGACATGTAGACCTATGCATAGTACTCCATTTAGCTAGATAATATGATTTAAAGAAAATCCCTTTATTCATTACAAGTATATATACAACACTCGCACATTTCATCTGGTAGGCCAATGTCTCATATTTATTTGCGCATGTCCAAACCGTTTTAATTCTCGTTATCTAAGTGTTTGAAGGCTCTTAGAAGAACATTGTCGATCAATTCGGAAAAATATTTATTTTCATTTTCCTTGCCCCATAAAAAACATGTAATGACACTTTTCCAAACCATCCGTAATGCAACATAAAGATTAACACGTTTAATGTGTACCAACCAGATAATGTATTTATGCGAATAAACTTCATATAAATCAAGTCATTTGCTACATAACACAATGCAACACTACATACAACCATTGCATTCTGCAGAAATTATGATTTAGTCGTTTAACATACTCAGTAGAATGACACTGTTCTACATGATTTATAACATGTATAAAACCTAAGAACTTGAAATGGTATGCCGTGTATACAGACCCGCACTTTGTGCGTGTAGAATAACTAAGTGACTTTGAAACAACCTTTTCACTGGACAAGTCAATACAGAAGAACGAGCACGCGTGTGATGTCAGGTGGCTTTTTAATGTTTCCAAAAATAGTCTCTGAAACCGGGATTTCTTTTACAAAAGCATCCACATATTTAACAGCTATGGAATTCTTATGTAAACAGAATGCTAAACTCCTTGAGAGCGGTCGTGGCAGAAGAAATCCATGAAATGCAGAACTCTGAAAAACATACTCCTCCATTAACTGTGCAAAATAAAAAATAAGTCAAATTATCAATTTTCCACAAGCAGAATAATCCAAATGAGGCGTTATGGACGCTAAAAGGAAGGTTCCTATGCGTGTTGAACGGACTAGAAGCAGATGTGCTAGCTTTAAACTGTACTACAAGCATGCTTCCTTTTCTAATGAGATGGTAAACCCCTCCCACCAAGCAGGTAAACATTTGTTTCTTGTTCTTCAAAAAAAAGGATGGATTTAATTCAGTGATTCAAAAGATTTCTTTATCCCACACAAACACATTGGCACCCTGGTGTGTGGAAACACACCCTGGTGTGTGGAAACACACCCTGGGGTCACACGGTCAGAACACGGGTTATTTAATGTGGATTTACTTTACAGTTTGGGGTGAGTTGGATAGTCTTCATTGTGGGAAAGAAAGAAAATAATAGTAAATGCCCTCAAGATCCTGTGACTAATATTCTGGGAAGCCGTTTGTCCCAAGGACACGAATAATTTAGGAGCAGCAAAACCCCAATCTGACATTAAATTTGGAGGTATTCACGACAGCCAAACCGGCCCTCAGACGGCCGGGATGGAAGGATTCTTGACCATCTGTTCTTTGGGTCCTCAGATGTCCGTCAGTATTTTCTTGGAAAATAAAAAGCTGAGAAGGATGAATCTATTCTGCAGCTTCGGTCTCCATCGCCTGTCCGGTCGCACTCTCCACAGTCTTGGAAGCCTTGTGTGGGGAGAGAAAAACAAAGATGGAGATTGTGGAAAAGGCACCATCTTGTGTTTACCTCACATTTCAAAGTATCACCGGTACTATCGGCTGACCTTCTTTTTCTTCTTCTTCTGGGCCTTGCGGCTGGCAGAGCTCTGGAGCAAAGCCTTTGTGGAAAGAGAAACGCAACAAGTCATCAGCCTGTAACGCGTGTGCCATTAAACATAAGTAAGAGTAAAGGCCTGATATCTCAAATCAAGCCCTCACCTTCAGCTCTGGGTCGTCCACTTCATGCTCAGACTTGTAGAGATCTGGGTCAAACAGGCTGTTGGTGATTCGCAGTGGTCCATTTGCCATGAGCAAAACAGTGAACTTGAACTGGGCAACAAACTCGCCTAGGGGGGGGGGGAAAGTGTATAGATATGGAAAAACACATCTGCTGTTACTGGACTCTCATGTAAACATATTCCAATAAATGATATTTAAGTGCATGGCCTGTGACTGTTAAATACACCTTAGTGAAGACACATTCACAACGTCTCTCGCTCCACTCACCCTCTTTCTCATGCAACACGCTGAACGGCTGCACGAGCTCGTGCTTGGAGCACTCCACGACACCCATTCTGGCTTTTGACTCATCCTGAAGGGCTCTGTTGACACAGCGGATTAGCCATTAGCCAAATAAACGATGGATGCTGACATTTTATACTGAAATAAAACACTAGAGTTGAGAGAATCGACTAAATAAATCCTTCGAGAGCAAGAGCAACGCATTCTACTTCCACGTCACGAAGAGCATCGAGGCACAATTAGTGTTATTATAATTAAAATCCTAACAAATAAACGGGAGTGTTCAAAGTATATCTGTAGAGGTAGCGGCCTGAGCGAACACACGGCGGTTACATGCCTAAGAGTAAAGGGCATGGCATCGAAGCGTCTCTCCACTTCGCTGAAGAACACCCGAGACGTTTTCATTTTCAGGCCGTACACCTTGTTGGGGTCCCTCTTGTAGATGGTGGTCCGCTGTCCGCCATCCTTGGCCTACAGTTTGGAGGAAGTGTTGAATGAATAAACTGCTCGCTAGGAGCACCGCAGCTCACCGCTGAGGACAAATTAAAGACTTCTGGCTAATAGATACGGCATCAGGTCAATTTAGATGGAGCCCAATAAGATCTGACTATAGCCTGTGCCCGGTAATAGTGTGATTATTATTCAGGTGGCCGGCAAGTAGTAAATGGCTGCATCTTGGGAACATGATAAAAAAGGTCATCTACAGTCAAGTCTTCAGCGCACTTAAGGTTTAAGGCCAGCCACATTATTTTGGGGTAAAAGGTTATTTTTAATTTGCTCGTGTAAGCAGCACCCCAGTTGACCCAGGGCGGGTGTCAGCAGCACCCCAGGTGACCCAGGGCGGGTGTCAGCAGCACCCCAGTTGACCCAGGGCGGGTGTCAGCGGTCTCGGTTGAAAGAATGAAATAAAAATGAGGGGTGACTGTTACCTTCCCCTCGCCGGTGCTGATCAGCACATCGACGGCGTACACCTCGTGAACTTCAAACTCCGCCTTCTCGTGGTCCTTCCTACAACCACAAGGAGGAGCTTTAGTCTCTGGTGGAGGAAGGTTTCAAACCACACCAAGTAAGTAGTGAAGCTTTCATTTACCTTTGCTGCTCAGTGGGATTTTGAATAATAGTTTTCTCGCCATCAATAATGTGCTGTTTCAGCTGGTGGGACAGCATACCTGCAAAGTAAAGTACCAATTTACACCGGCTGATGTTCACTCACCCTCAATGGGGGAAAACACTGGCTATACTCACCCTCAATGGGGGGAGATTACTGGCTGTACTCACCCTCAATGGGGGAGATTACTGGCTGTACTCACCCTCAATGGGGGAGCACTTGAACGACTTGGCGATCTTGTTCCAAGCGTCTGTCACTTGTGAGTTCTAACGGAGAGACACGACATTAGACTTTATACTGGTACTCTATGTAGACTTTATACTGGTACTCTCTGGGAGCCCTCCCAGCGGTGGGCGTGTCCAACGCGTACCTGGTTTCCAGGCTTGACGAGACGCAGGGCGGCCTCAGCACAGAGGTGAGCGGCTCTGAGCACGTCGGCCTTCCGGCCCGTCAGGGGGGCGTCCTGGAGATGAACGTAAACAGATGCGTGTTAAGTATTACAAGACACAAAAATTACGCAAACATAAAAGATTTGCCCTACAGTGGACTATATACCTTGGTCACGCCAACGACAAAGCTGTGGGCCACGTTTGATATGAAGCCATCGACGTGCACGCCCAGATCACTGAAAACAAGGACCGGAAAATGTTTTTAAAAATACACGACAACGGGACCTAAGCGCAGTTAATAGATCAAAGCGGTTAGCGGTGCGAGTTCCTACATTTTGACGAGATCGCCGTCCTTGAGAATGACATCAGAGTCGCTCCGCAGGGGGGAGAAGTGGCACACACAGTTGTTCACGGAGACACTTGTTGGAAAAGCAATACCTGAGGACATAACGGCACATAGAATATAAATACAAATATACAAGCACACAGAATGGAACAAGATAATAATACCAGGCAGCGTCATAGTGCACCACCACAACCACAGCCAATCAAGAAAGAGAAAGACCTTTCTTCATGTCCTTCTCCTTTTTGAAGACTTTTCCGGTCTCTGCGCTGATGAAGGCATCTCCCTTATCGCAGAGGCTCAGCACCGAAACACCTGCTGTGGCCGCGTCCACCACGACCTTCAGGGCCTCTGTGTGGACACAAGGAACACAAGGTGGCAAGGGTTACCATTTCACAAACTTGAACTTCATCTAACAAGTGTCCCTTACAAAAACACCATGGAAACAACTTGCTTTGCAATTTCTGGTCAAACGAAGAAAAGAAAAAATGAAAAAAAATTCCCAAGACATTTTAAAATCATCAATTGTTCGTTTTGACTTGTTGGGTCTGGTGACCTGGAAGCTTCCACGTTGGAGAACACGAAATGTGTTGAGTCCTAACGGAATCAAGCTAGCATGAGTTTGACATTCGACCAACTTGATGACAGCTGGGAAGCCGCTGGTCCCCGTCGAGGACCACCCAGCAGACGGCTACACCGGAGCCCCGGTGGCGGCCCGGCGGCTGCACGGTGCCGTGGTCCCAGCCCCGTGTTCCCCCAGCCCGGCGCGGTGCTTACATGCGACGGGGGGGGGGGGCTTAGCCGGCTAAACCAGCTAGCCATTGTTACCTAGCGGTAGGCTAACGCTAGCTTGTAACGCGTAGCAGGGTAGCGTGATTCCCAAGGCTATGTGACAGCGGCGTTCACTCGAAAGCTACAATTACGGACTAGCAACAAAAAACCGAATACACGTACATATACGGGCGCAATCATATCCGATATTCGTCAGGAACGCGCTTCTTAATAGCGCACCATGCTTCACCGAGGGCACATGGCACCGCGGGCAGCCCGCCGCGCTACCGCTAGGTGAGCCGCGTTACTCCCGCGACTCGTGTGCGCTCCTCGTCAAACGGTGCGTTTATACTCACGGTTGGCGATCTCCGCTCCCATCTTGTACTTGGTGACCACCAGGTCGTCGGCGATGGTCTGCTCCTGTGAGTCTTCGTCCCCGGACATATTGACAGTGTTGTGTTGTTAGCGCTCGCAAGAAGTTTTTCTTTCGCGGCGGGTCTCGACCACGCTGCCCGGTTCTCTCTCGGCTCCGCTCAAAGGCCCGCCCGACTCCGGCTACCAGACCCCGCCCACATTTAGCTCACGTCCGACGCGCGCCAGGCGGCGCGTCATCCGCCGCGTCATCCGCATCGGCATGCCTCCATCTCGTCTCAAGTCTCCGTCTACTCTTCTCTTCTGTGCCATTTGCATTTTTGCGTTGTGTCGTCAGGGCAGTGACCACATCTTTCTTGTTGGGAAAACATGATTTATTGTAGAACAAATAACGTATGCACAATTTTTTTGCATAGAAAACATTGGGAGTACTTCGGGTCAATACAAATGACAGTGAGGGCTATATGTATTGGTAAACACAGGAGACTGTACCTGCTTATAGTTGACATTCAAGTATATAGTAATGAAATGATTTATCATAATTGGTTTCAGTCACATTTGTTGCTATATGAAAATTTATACATTGCAACACCATTATACCCAGCACTCAAGACACCGTTTGTTCATTTTCAGTGTAACTGCAACTGTGATTTATTTATTTACAACAGACAAAATCTTGTCTCAATCTTGTGCATCACTTATTAGGTACATACAGCATCTGGCTTTAGAAACAGTCTGCTGTGCCAATAGTCTGGGTTGTCAAACGATGCACACATACTGCCGCCCATCTCCTGAGCTACATCCACCCCCTTCGCCGGGAGGTTCTGGTATTCTGGCTGCTCACGCTCATGGGATTTCACAGGAAACCCCTCCATCTCCTCATACTCCTGGGCAGTTCTAGCTGCTGCTGCTACACAGACGTCCGCTGGCCGGGGTTCCTCCACCACAGAGCTCGGAGGTGTTGGAGTGTTACTGTGCGCTGTGCCCGCTACAGGTAAGTGCGTGGAGACCAGTGTCCACGCGGCGGGGTCTCCGGGGGAGTTGGGCTGTTGGCTCATCACTTCATACTCTTGGGGAGAATGTGGAGAGTTTGCCGATGGAGGCAGTTGACCCCTGGGAGAGTCTGAGTTCCTGCCGCCAGCGTGAGTGAGTCTTGGTACTGTGAGACAAGAGACCACAGATGTGAAATACATTCATGGGCAGCTTTTAATACACTAGCTTACGGAGGTCATGACATTGCTGCAGTTTATAAGCCGTTTCTTTTGATTATGCGACACTGACGTCAAGGTGAAAGGAGAGTTGGCATGCGTTGGGACATCTACATCTGGCGGTAAATCATTACCTCTTCCCGTACCGCTGCAGGGCGACCCCGGTAGGACGTAGCCATAGCGGTCTATCTCCTCTTCGTCCTCCTCGTCCTCGGTCGGGGCCTTACGGGAGGACGGCTCCGAGGCGGTGGAGAGCTTCCGTGGTACCAGGCCCATGGACGTGTGCGAACCGACCCGTGCGCTCGCAACTCTTCTGGGCCTGTGAAGGCTGCCCGTCAGCGGGACGCCCTCAGGGAGCTCCCCCTCCTCTGGGTCTCTCCTCCGTCCCCCGAGTCCCTCGGAAATGGTGCTCGCTGAGGTCAGACGCGACCTCTGGGACCGATGCTGAATGGGAAAACGTTTTCTCAGTTAATGTAACAGCGCAAGATGAGCTAATCCCATTATCTCTCAATGGGACCATTGGGGCACAGCCGACGCATTTACACGCACCTCACTTCCTGCAGTGATCAGGTCTTGGCGGGGGATTCATTATTATTATTATTATCAGTAATATTACTGACTGGACTGAAGAGATTCACGCCTTCAAGCGGCAGTATGTCTACCCAACTCTGGACTTTACATATACCTGGGGGTTCTAGGGTACGTGTTGTGTTCTGGGTGTTTTCTCATGTGTCAGAGCAGACAGACCTTTTCTCCTGTTTTGGGGGCCATAGGCAGGTACCCCGCTGGTCCACCCTGAGAAGTGCAGCTCTACAGGTGACCAGGAAGAAAACAAACCAAGAAGATGAAGCGCTTGATCCCCGAAGACAATCCATTAGGATGTTCAGTATGGAATACATAAGCGCGTTACCCTGTGAGAGTTGATCCTCAGACGGGACAGACTGCGAGGGGGAGAGAAGTGAAGCGGGGGCGTAGCCATGCCGTCCTCCATGTCCCGCAGATCCTGGTCCTCCAGCTCCGCCTCCAGGAGAACCCGCTCTGACTCCCTGTGGTGGTGACGCTCTTCCGGTGGTCCTTCGTCTCCATCCGACTGCCAACACCACAGTAGAGGTTCAGACTCTTCACCACCAGGCACCACAGCTCAATAGACCCAAGAGTCTCATAAGAGTCTATTGTCAGATGAACATAAAGTCTATAAAACACTTTATGGACTTAAGACACTTTTATAAAACGCACCTTTATGACGAGGAATCGATGCGGGTCTCTCGCCATACGCGTGAAGTCACTGGCCAGCTCTTTGAAAGTGGGCCGTATGTTTTCATCGATCATCCAGCCTGCGAAAACGTATTGAAAACAGCGCGTGCTTAACGTCGTGATCCTGTTAACAGGTCAGATGCTACAGGTCTGATTCTACACTCACACTTGACCATGACCATGTACACGTCTATGGTGCAGATGTGAGGCTGAGAGAGACGCTTGCCCTTCTCCAACAGACCGGGCACGTCGTGCGGCGGGGTGGAGGCGTAGGGCTCCGCCCCGGACGACATCATCTCCCACACCGTCACCCCTAGTTAGCGGAGAAAGGAGGTCCCCCCATCAGTATTGATGGAGTCATGTGTTCAAGTATTCATGTCTTGTTCATTTAAGGCCATCTTCAAAAAGTCACATTCAAAATGGGGATGTGACATCTCAGTCAGTAGTGCAGAGGTGTCTCACACACACACACACACACACACACACACACACTTACCATAGCTCCATACATCACTCTGATGTGTGTATCGCTGAAACAAGATACTTTCCAGCGCCATCCACCTGATGGGCGTCTAGGAGAGAAGAATCAGTGGACGCCATTAGCAGCTGGCAGGTAGAAACTCATATATATACTATATATACTCATTCTATATACTCATAGAATAACTGAGTGAAACGTGTCGCTCACCTTCGTGTCGCTGTATACGTATTTCTTCTCGTCGGGATGGAGAAGGTCTGCCACTCCGTAGTCGGAGATCTGGACCTGGTAATCGTTCTTCAGCAGAACGTTGCGTGCTGCCAGGTTTCTGTGGACCATGCGGTGTCCCTCCAGGTAGAACATCCCCTGGACACAGAGTAGTATGAAAGTAAAGTGTATTAACTTGTAAAAGACAATCCCTCACAGTCAATCATATTAAATTAAGCCCTGGATGCTCTTACTTTAGCAATCTGCACACACCAGTTGAGCAGCCGCTGGGGATCCAGGCTGTCTTTGTGGTGCCTGATGTGCTCCAGCAAGGACCCCTGGGAGCTGAACTGGGTGACCAATTGCAGGCTGGCACCTGGACAGATACCTAACAGCCGGACTATATATGGGTGGTCCAGTCTGCCCATAGACAGCATATGCTGTGAAAACCGAGACAACGTTTTATTTATGATGTATTATGCATGTATTCTTTATGGTTTTGGATATAATATATAGCCTATACTAGGCTTTTTAGATTAAAATATCATATGCTAAAAGTGAAACAGATAAGGAGATAAAGAGATGTTCTCACGTCAGTAATGTCAGTGAAGGTCTGTCGTCCAGAGCTGTCCTCAATGGTCTTGATGGCTACAGGAATCTTAATGGTTTCTCCCTCAGGAGTCCAACATCCCTGCCCACCATTTCAAACTCACGTCACTTCATTTGGATATATGTAGTAGTACGTATTTATCAATTAAGATAGTTCATATATTTTTTTAATATTTGGCCATTGAAAGTCTTACCTTGTGCACTGTACCAAAAACTCCAGTTCCAAGACCCTTGATTTTCTTGAGCTCAGGCGCTCTCAGGATCCTGGCATACGCTTTAGTTCCCTTCTCTCCGGGACCCAGAAGCTCAAAACAACTCTGCCAGGAATCAACAAACCTGTGAGTGACCATCGCTGAACACACACAGAGAAGTACGACGCTAGGGTAGGTGGTCCCTGGGTTGTACTCACCTCCCCACTCTCCAGGTACCTCCTCATGGCTCTCTTGCTACGGATGGCAAGTCCTCTGTGGTAGAGCAACCCCAGCAGGACCAGAACCAAGCACACTATCAGGCCGGCCGGGACCCCCAGCGCTATGCCCGTGGTCTGGCTACTGCCGGGAGAGAGTCTGCTGGTTAGTATTATAGCGAGTGTCAAGGTGTAGTGCTTAATATTCACCAACAGAGGGAACCACTTACTTTGTACTTGCCAAGAGTGCAGTCTCTATACAGCCCTTCAACTCAGGGCCAATGCACCTGTAAAAGGCCACATATGTTTATTTTGTCATGGCATCTTATGAGATAAGCTACACGCTAAAGCTACACACTAACCCAGACTCACCCTCGGGTACAGTTGAGGTGGCAGGGTTCACAAGCACCCTCCTTGTTGGGGAACTTGAATATGACCTTCTGTCCATCAGTCACCCCGGAGGGACACGACGACACGCAGTAGGGGCCGTCCCTAAGTTTGGCACATGTCACGCACTTGTCTGGTCCCTGATTGGTCAAACATAAAAAGCAAGTGATGTGTGAGAAAAACTAAAGTCTTTATCTGACCTATCAAGATGCAGTCCGTTAGAAAATGTGTTGTTTTTCCAGTCCAGGAAGGAAAGAAAAAATACATTTTGGATGTTGTTTTAAGGCCGGATAAATAGTTGGACATTGAGGGATGTTGTTAGTAATGACAGAATCATGGTACCAGCCTACTGTTGGGGAGGTCCTGCTATTATTTCCATATCGGGTCGAACGCGAAGCAAGCAGGGCAGTGAAGGTTTCAAGATGTGTGAGAGACAAATCAATCAGATTGTATTGTGAGGAATGTGATCCAATCTCAATCAGGATAATTACTGTCGTGCACAGCGGTGTTGGTGGTTATGGCAGGGGAATTATAGTACAGAAGACTTCACTCTTTTAGTCTAAAAGGCTGTGTAGAATAAGTAAAATAAAGTGTACAGAAATACAGTGTGAAACATTTTTACTGAAGTGTTAAATGAGTTGATTACCGGCCCAGTACAGCTGATTCGTCCGTCCTGAGGCTGGCACTGTAGGTGACAGACAATACACTCGCCCTGGGACCCTGCGATCTCCCTCACTTCTCTGGTGGAGACGTGGGAGAGAACAGACCTCTGGATAAGGGGCTCATGTCCTACCTGAAGGCATCCCTACCGGCTCCTTGATTACATGAATCTGAATACACTGTAATTGGCTTTGGATAAAAGCGTCCGCTAAAATGACTAAATAGTAAAATACTGGATATCCCATTGAAAATCCCCCACAACCCAAAAAACAGCCGTTTAGAAATACTGACCCTGTGTAGAAATGGCAGCTGGCTACACAGACGCCATCCCGGTGGTAGTTCCTACAGGAGACACACTGGTCGGGCCCCGGCCCCCAGCACCCGGCCTCCGAACACAGAGGGTCACACACCTGGCCCTCTTCCACTGGAATCACGGGGAGAGAAAATAACACTGAAGTTAAAGACATTAATAATGATTAATAATCATGTCTTAATATAAATATAGATACAGAACGATACACAATATCTATTATTTATTATTTAAGTACTCACTTAAAAGAATAAAGGTAAAAAGTATGCAAAAGTCAAATTAAATATGAAATGTGAAAAACAATGACGTGGAGGTGGCTCCTCCACCGGCTCACCACACTGCTCCAGAGGTTTGTTCAGCTTGATGTCGTTGGGCCGGTTGTTGCGTCCGCGGAGCAGGCGGGTCCAGTTGACCGTGTGGTGGTAGCAGAGGTTGGCGTTCTGACTGATGTACACGCTGCCGTCGTTGATCTCGCGGAGGGAGCGCAGACCCAGACACGTGAGGGTGGGTACGCGCATGACCACCAGGGAGAAACTTCTGAGATGGACGGGAAACAAATATGGTGAGGTTCAGTGGAACCCCATGAAAGTAAAAAACTGTCATCTGTAAACAACATCTTCATTTAGAGAAAGGACACCTGAACAGAAGTCGTCTGAAATAGTGAATACATGGATACTGAGAGAGAGTCATGCTTTGTGTTGAAGGGGAATTTCACTTCTGGTCACTTCGGGTCATTTTCACACCTACCGGGCTTTTGTGTGCACCCCATACAGTTTTTAGGTTGCTTGCTTCAATATTTAGATATTTGATAACCGTGAGCAACCCCCCCAGAAGCCCATTCAACATCAAACTCCACGTTAGACTCGTTGTAAACACCCTGCTTCTCATGACTCATACTGTCCTTCTAACGAATGTGTCAACCTTAATTTTTTTTTCATTTTAAATGTGTAGCATTAGAAACAAAGTCTGCATAGTAGTACGGTGTAGCAGTTTCACATGCCATCTTTAGTGGCATCCAACATGAAGACACAGGCAGATAATGATTAAACCGGTTTATTGCAGAGTTTGCATCTTGTTTGAACAGGCAAGAGCAGATGGTACGTGCTGACATGCTAGCGCTCCTCCTGAGTGTGTGTGTGGTGGGTGGTTTAACCTGGGGGCCTTGATTGGCCAATGCCCCACAGGTGTGCAGCCTCACCCAGCAGCCCCAGAGTCTAATCAGTCTGACTCAGACCAGGTGAGGCTGCTTAAACCAGCCAGCAACAACACACACTCCACATACGGTTTTTGGCTTTTTCTTCTTCTTAGATTTCGTTACGCGGAAAAATCTGGAAGAAGCGAAGCAAAACATTAGCGTTGAAATCGAACAAACTAACGTCTGCTAGCTTTTTTTTGATGTGATATCGGCTCCCTGTCTGCAGGTTCGCCCACATCAGAAGTCGCGCAATGATATGCATCCTCGAGTTCGACACTAAACTGCCCGGTTCTACTCCCTGCATTTCTAAAGGAAACCAACAATACAGCGTAAAATATGAACATAATTAAATAACTAATCGAAAAATGAAGGTCGACACATCCATTAGAAGGACAATATCAGTACAATATCAGCACACAAAAGCTCGGGTAGGTGTGAAAATGACCCCAGACGTGTTTTAAAGTGAAATTCCCCTTTAAGGACACAGAGAGAGAAGATGAACCGTCATTCATACCTCTTTGTACTGGTGAGGGACAGCAGTACAGCAGATGGATGAGACATAAAACATAGAAATGATTAGAAATAGATGACATACATACACACACAGCAAGCTGGCCATACACTGTTGTTAGACATGGAGATGAACAAGGGTTACGTGAGGTGAGAAAATGTTTAAATGGTTTCTGTTTATGCAAACACAAGGCAGTTAATAGGTTAAGTACAGGAACACACATAAAGGCATGTGACACACACACACACACACACACACACACACACTCGTCTTACTTGTGGAGTGACCTCCCCTGAATGGTAGTCAGACTAGAGAAAACTGAAAGATCGTTCAGCTCTTTGGGCCAGTACTGGATAATGAGGATATCTGTCAAATGAAGGCACAATATTAATGTTGTAGCTCCTCCTATCATATACTACTGAATAAACACAACACAACAAGACAAGACAACAAGACAACACAACAAGACAACAAGACAACACAACACAACGCTGATACCAACCTGTTATCTCTCTCACGGTGCGGAACACCTCCAGCCTCTTTGCGTCCAGGGGTGGAATGTGTTTAAAGTCGTCTCTATTCAACAGGTACGTTAGATTTAGTCACGACAGACACTTTGATCCAAGGTGTGACATCCAGTGAAACATCCAACCCTGTCTATTTCAGCCGGGAGTGGAACACACCGATTGGTCGACGGGCCGATGCCACTTACCCAAGAATCCCTGTAATCAGGAAGTGGAGGCTGCCCTGGATCTTGGTGCAGTTGATGAAGCTGTCTATGTTACTGGAGTCCACCGTCTGTCTGTGCTCAGCGCCTGTTCCTTCACAGACTTCACAGTGACACAGAAACACACCAGGTCACTTTGATTTGTGACAAAACGCCATTAAAGAAAGGTGCTGGAGGTAAGATTTAAGAGCTATTATATATATACTAGTATTATTAAAGGTGCTGTAGGTAAGATTAAGGGCTATCATTTCAGTGTAATTTGTTAGAAATGACATAGCCATCTGTCAGCTATTAGTGAGTGAAATGTGCTGTGAAAATATCTGTTGACTGGTTGGCTGACTTCCCTGATTGGTTCGGGGAATCCATCTGTGGGCCAATCAAGGCCAGGCACAGGTTAAACCAGCCACCACCACACACACACTCCGGAGGAGCGCTAGCATGTCAGCATGTACAGCCTGCTCTGTCTGTTCAAACTACCTCAAACTCCGCAATAAACCGGTTTAACATCATCTGCCTGTGTCCTGCTGTTGGAGGAGCCCAGAACAGCCACTTAGCTGGCATGTAGCAGGGGAGACTGCTGCACCAGCATGATAACATCAAAACGTTGGATACCTTTAGGACAGAGTCCACTGCAGGCCTCACACTGCCTCTGTCCCCATCGCTCCACCTCCGTCTTGTCCGGGGGGCAGCCGCTCACACACGAGCTGTCGTCCACCACGAAATGAGCTGGTAGGAGAGGACAGGACACAGGAGAGGACAAGACACAGGAGACGACAGGACACAGGAGACGACAGGACAGGAGAGGACAGGACACAGGAGAGGACAGGACACAGGAGACGACAGGACACAGGAGACGACAGGACGAGAGGAGTCAGAAGATCCATTGAGGATTCATTTGAGCCTCATCAGTGCAGTGATCATCACGTCCGCTGGTTGTAGGAGCCAAGAGACTCTTACTCTTATATAACACAGTAGCTGTGGAAAGTTGAGCTCAAGGTTTTGGGCTCATTTATTTAGTATAAACACACACACACACATACACACACATCACTCACTGGGACACTGTGAGACGCAGATGGATCCGTACTGGTACTTAGCATTGGGGTTGTTCTCCATTTGAAAGGTCTGCTTGTTGTAGATTAAAGCCTGGGGGCACTGGGGCACACAGGCCCCTGAGTCATTGAAGTGCCGGCATGCCTACACACACACACACACAGGCACACACACGCACACACACACACACACGCACGCACGCACGCACTCACACA
>OMNO01016649.1:3013-17390 GCA_900303215.1 Trachyrincus scabrus | reverse complement strand
TCCCTCTCAATACACTACACAATGTGTACATCTGGCGGTAGTAACGGACTACAAATAAATATGTCCGTAGATCTCAAGAGCTCGCACGACACTGCACTTCCTTGGTTCCTCAGCAATACACCCGCCAAGTGTGAAGTCAATCGGATGAACGGTTGCGAAGGACAAACATACATACAGACTCCTTCCACTATTGTTAGATTAGATTAGATATAAAATATTAAATAACGTAGTTTCAATTATGTAGAATATACAGGACAGTTAAGTCACTTAGACATAACGTATAATACTCAATAATGTATTTGTTTCAATAAAGTCAACTGTCATTGTCTACGGAGATGGGTAAAGACTAGTCCTGTCTGTCAATCTATGGCCCAGTTCGGGAAATAGTTTGACTATCTCACGCCTATCCCAATCATTACATCATTTTTTCTACTGTCGATGTACGTTTACATTTGTTTTTGCATTTACATTACTTTTATTGTGTAGACATTTTAATTTGTTGTTTTAATCTATTTTACTACCTGTACTTTCCTGAACTTGCTGCTGCGACCTGCGACACGCAAGTTTCAATAAAGTAGCCTATTATCTTCTATGGATGTTGAAAACTAAACATAACTACTGGATAACACTATAGGTACTAATGTATATATAGTATGCAATGGAGGCATGGTGAACCAAAAGAAATATACTTTATTTTGATAAAGGATGTATAAACAAAATACATGAAAAAAAAACCGAGGCCAACATATAAAATCAGGGGGTTGTCTTGCCTTCGACTATTTTGCAGGCTACCAGAGAATAGTACAATTCTAATGCTCCTGGGCAAGAATGTTCCCAACCCTTGGTGGTGAAGTGTCCATGTTTTGTTCAAAATTATCCCTCCATCAGTCTCATTGGCGTATTAACCTAACATTTGAGGAAATGTTAGTTCCCAAAAAAACTAACTAATAATTATCCGGGGCTCCAGGATTGTTTGCTGTGTGTTCTGTTCTGAAGTGCTCCCACAGCGGGGGCTGGCCTGGTACCTTGGGTGGGTGCGTGGCTTTGTCTGCTACTGGCTTTGAAATGTGCTTGCGTTGGACCATGGTCTCCAGTGTGAACAAATGTCTACTGATCAGTTCCGATGTAGGCTGAAGCGCCCAATAAAGTGATTGCAATGCCCGAACGTCCTCTAGGGCATTGTGGGCGTTGTAGTCCACCCCCAAAAGCTCCTGAACCAGGTATTCTTGTCGAAAACTCTGTAAACCGTAGTCCTTGCAAATGTCCCGTGCTAGTGGTAGAGTATCCAAGCACCCGGTAACCGTTGACTGGAATTCAACTCTCAGGTCCAGTTCGTCCAGAGCTCTGACAAGGAGTGGGCAATCAAAGCGGCGAATATTGTGCCCGATAAGTATAGGACGTCCCAGCATGCGGAGAAAAGCTAAAAATGACACGACGACTTCTTTTAGAGAGTTTGTGAGCACTGGTTGGCGATTGAGGAACAACCTGTGTCTGCGGACCCTGAAACCGGTTACTTTGGACGCACCGCTCTGCATTCGACACCTGGGGACGGTGTACAAGTTGATGGAGTTACCTCCGCTCACGGCTGCCAATTGGACTATCTCACAAGTCTGACCTGACGATACAACATACATACAAAAAAACGGATTCCACAAAACAGTTTGTCATTAATGGTACAAGATTGAGAGTCAATTAAATAATCTCACCAAGTCCAGTTGTTTCCAAGTCAAAGAAAGCCAACGATTGGTTGGCGTTACTAAGTTCAGCCTTCATCGAATTCACTACTTCAGGGCTGTTGTAGAACATTATATTTAGCATTCGCATGTAGTCTTAAAAAGAGTAGATTAATTACCATTTCCCTGCATGTTGATATAGCATACGAGTGTTTGTAGGAGGTTCAAAAATTCGAACTTGGCAAAGACATTTGCGCATGTGCAGTTTAAGCCGCTCTTCTTCGTGCCATATTGTTAATGGCGCAAGTCAGCCGTATTGCTGCCCTCTACGACTAAAAATAAATAAATAACAAATAAACTAAAAATAATAAATAATAAATAAACTATGAACTTATTACTCATGAGTAGGCCTACTTCATACAATTATTATTTTATTAGGATTGCCTTTGGCTGGTTTAAGACAACTGGATATTCATGTATTTATTTATTTGTACCATACAGGCGATACGCCTGCAAGTTACAACATACAATTTCTCAAATGTATCATGTAATTTACAGTTGGCTCGTTGGTCTAGGGGTATGATTCTCGCTTTGGGTGCGAGAGGTCCCGGGTTCAAATCCCGGACGAGCCCAGTTTTTTTCTATTTGTTTCGCAAAATCCATTGTCTATCTGCCAGTCAGTACAGCAAAGCTGAATAATATTATAATACCGACAAATAAAAGTTAAATACATTGAAGTAGTGACATGTGCGGACATTTATTTTGAAAGTGAAAGGACCTCTTCGTCTCAATAAAACTACATCTCCCGCTAGGCTTTGCATTGGCCAAGGTAGGTAAAGGCTGTGGTAAAAGCATCTGTTAATCGCTTCAATCCCCAGGCTTCTGAGTTGAGGTTAAGGATTACTAGCGTGACAGTTCGTGTTCGCCGGACATAACGAATGGCATTTGCCTGAGATACATGATTTAGGAATAGCGGTTCAGCATACTGAACAACGATGACAATGGATTTAAATTCCATTATAAATCAACTGGAGACTGGTGATCAAGACGTTGCATTGGTTGCCCTGCAGATATATAACAAGGAGGTAAACATTACCATCACTGTTAAATTAGACCTACTGTAACGTAAATCCGCTTTTGCTCCGTACCTTATCGCAGCTAAATTGCAATCTATAATCTATCTTATTTTACAAAATAACAAATAATTCGTCTTCGACTGTATTTGATGTTGTCTGGTCCGATATATTCTGCACATCTCAAGGTATAAACGCAGTTAGGTAGGCAATCATATTTCTAGCACAAGTCCGGCGTTACTTTGTGTTTTTCTAATGTCGACGACATTCCCAATGAAGCGACTGCAAAGTTAAATAACGCGTTGTCTCCTGTACATAGTGTGGCTCCTCGGGTAGTAGGCTACACACGAGGAGCAGACGCGTCAGACATATCTGCGTGACTGTCCACTGATGGTTTGGTTAGTGGTGGATGGATAACATGTATAGGCTTTTATAATGTAGAATTGGCTAGATCTCACGAAGTCATTGTACAGTTTGTGGCAGGCCAGAGGCGTTTTGATTGTTTTTTTGGCCTCCGTATTCAAATTTAACACAAGGCTGCACCTAAACACACGGAAACCTGACTTCAACCTCGGAACAGATTGCAGTGGCAATGCATGCAGTGCTGGGTGATAACAGTAAAACAAAACACAACAATAACAACAACAATAACAACAACAAGCGTAGGCATACCAAACATTGGAGATATAATGGTCATAATAGAAAATAGAAAAAAGAAATAGAAAGGCAATAACCAAGCATGTTTTCATTGAAGGGTTTAACTCTCTCTCTCTCTCTCTCTCTCTCTCTCTCTCTCTCTCTATGTATATATATGTATATGTATATATATATATATATATATATATATATATATATATATATGTATATATATTAGTGTGTGTGTTTTATTTCTGTGTTTATTTATTTTATTTTTATAGCAGAGAAAAACAAACGAGGGATCCTCTTTTAGCTTTGTGGGAGTGGATTAACCAATAGGATTGTATGCTGGTCTGATGCACAAATAGACTCTGCTGTGGCTCAGTTAAATCTCTACTCTATCTAAAAGGCTCCTAGCTCATCTCCGAATCAAGGGCTTAGTATTAGTGTGGATGGTCTATGATTTTCTACTAAAGTCTTTTACATTATCTTATTTTACAAGTTTTCATTCCATAACACGATGCATACATACATACCTACATACATAAACATACTCAAGACAAAATAAAGAGGACAAAGAAAAACCTACCCCTCCACCCACCCTCCCAGGGACACCAGGCTAACATAAACAACAATACATTAACATTAACAATAACATTGAGCCATCTTGAACAAGGAGCAGAGGTAGATTTCCATTCTTTCGAAATGATTTGACTTCATTTTGTATTGTGTGTTGTCATGACACGACTGCATACCAGAAGGACCTAATGGTAGAATGGTCGAAGCATGTGAATCAAACAATAGCCTGCATACATAGGTTTGACTTCCAGTGAGATGAACACGACACAAGTTAAACCACTGTGAATTATCTCACACACACACGCACACGCACACACACACTAAGGTAGTGCAAAGATACTCCTTCAAATTAGCGTGGCACCTAAATAAACTGTATATTGGCTCCCTTTTGGCATTTTTTTAATTGTTCCATGTACAGAATTGTTCCACATACTATTGTTACACATTGTTACTATTGTGACACTCGCACAGCGCTTAGCCCAGCGGTAGTGCTCATCTACTATCCATTGCCTTTCGGTATGTATATGTATATACATACCGACAGCAGATTGTATATAGAAAGTCATTTATTTCACTATGTAATCTCAATGGGATCGAGCTGTAGCTTGTATACCATTATGTTTGTCTTTCGGTCAAATTCTTCATCTCCCATTTCCCTCCTGTCTCTGTTTGGCCCCCAACAGAATGCCCAGTGCTTCACATTCAGCAAAGATGGGGAGTCCGAAAGAGAGGTGTGTATATTAATTACAAATTATTTTTATTCTTGGATGAACAAGAACATATAAACATATTTACACGTTACACATGTCACATTTGAAAGACTAATGATTTAATTATGCTAAACTTCCATGAATTGAAAAACTATACTGATACCACTTAACCAATTAACTGCTGCTATTGATTCTGTATGGAGAATAGCACTTATAGAACACCAATAATGAGTCATTCTTCAATAAGAGGCCTTCTAACATGACGCTGCATGAAACATCTATTGTCACCTTTCTTTACAATAACATACTAGATCGATTTTGTATTGGGAAATTATTGATTTTAGTCCGGTATTGGACTGTTATCCAGTACACAATTGCTATCTGTCCATACCTACTTAGCACATAAGTAAAAGTTTTTGTGATTATAATTTTTTGTTATACTCCTACCCATGCTGTATCGTATTATTCTCCCTGTGCCTTCTCTTGGGCTCCAGGAAGGAAAGCTACATGAGGTACTGGTGTAGAAGCAATCAGCCTGAACTCTCAAAGACTGTAGTTTATCTGTATCTGTAAGACTGCATTTATTCATCATCTTTAGATGATGAATAAATAAGAACATGTCAAATTATAATAGCAATGTGTGAAATAGGGATGGGCATCAGTACTCGATTTGGAAGTTGGTATTCTTTGACTTAAAGCATCTATAGAGTAATCAAATGTTTTGTTATGTTATCTTTTTAATAGATTTCTTGTTTATGTTAACAATGAACATAAACAAGAATGTAACACTGCCAACTGTTTTCTGTTCTCATCATTCTCATCAATGTGAAGGCATTAGATATGATTAGGCATTAGATATTCTGAGTACTCTAATGTGGAAATTACTTAAAATGCCCATCCCTAGTGTGTAAAATATTGGCACATCAGGTCCTAGAATCAGAGATAAACTGTAGGTGTTCTGTCAGAAACAACATTGTAATCAACATTGGGTGGGTGCAAGTATATGTTTCTGTATACAAAATGGTTTGACTGGAAGTGAACAGAAGTCAGTCCTAGTAGAAATAATAGAGATGTTTTATGTTTTTGTAGCTGTAGTACAGAACATTATTCCATTCATAAAATCTCAAAGGGATCAATTGAATAGATGAAAGTTAAGTATTATTGTTACACCTACAAGACAAGCGTTCTACTGCCAACAATACCAGTTAAACTACACCCTGCAGCTGCAACCACTGTTAATTTTTCCATGATAAAGATACTTTTACTTTTTATCCAAAACACTTAACTGGCGACTGCAAGTCTTGAGTCTTTTTGTGTGTACATGTTTCAATCACTTCGCTATTTGTATCGCTAGATACCAGCCTACATTATTGATTAAATTAGGTGATCAACTATGCAAATGTTGATTCCAACAGATATCTAGAAGCAGACAAAAAAGAGACAAACAGATATCTGTTGATAGGGAATAACAGTGGATGCAGATTAACAGACTTCATCTTTCAGCTCATGCTACCAAAATCATACTACCAAATACCTTTTCTCGCTGAAATGAACTGTGAGCAGCGCTAAGACCAGGCCAAAAATGTACACGCAACAACTGCAACCCTATAGCAATGAATAGCAATAGCAGATCACCATCAAGTACATCTGACTGTCAAGGTACAGGCACATTATACATCTCACGGATTGTTATTCGATATTAGAAATCAGATGTCCATTTCCACTTGAGGCAATCCAAGTATACATTCAAGGTCAAGAAGACAGGAACCACTAAGTCAATGAATGTGTGGTATAAGAATATAATCTACAATGTGTTTGATTTGATTACACTATTTAAGATATCAATGAAGATCTGAAACATATTACAAGACAGAATATCTATTGAATAACATTTTGTTAACATGCCACTTGTGGTATTATCTTTTAAGATTTAGATTTGTGCAGCCTCTGCAGAAACACACAGCTAGCATCTTAGCATAGTGAATGGCCGTTGTGTGTGTGCTTCAGCACCTTGGGCAGCTGGTGCTGGGCTTCCTGAGCAGGGAGCTGCAGCCCTCCTGTCAGCTGGCCTGTGTGGAAACGGTGCGCATTCTGTCCCGGGACAAGCACTGCCTGGGGCCCTTCATCAGCCGCTCCGCCATGGCCACCCTGGCCGCCCACGCTGGCATTGGCACCGCAGAGACAGGACAAGGACGAGGTAAAAATATGTATTTTCTTTTGAATTAATTGAATGTATTTATTTCTTTAGATGTTTGCCACTTGCAATGAAGAATTTCAATGTATTGTGTATACTGTGTATACCACTTGATAATACATTTAAATGCATTAGGGACATTTTTGATCTCCACCAAGAAATAACCACACAGATGAAATGAGAATTGTTTTCTAAGTTGTTGAACTCCCCAAAGAAGGTGAGGAGGAGCTCCCCAAAGAAGGTGAGGAGGACGGGACGATGTTGTCTGAGGGAGCAGCAAAGTCGCCCAGCAATGCGTCGGAAAACCCAGATGTGGAAGTTATCGTCGAGGCGCTCAAGTCCCTCTGCAACATCCTGCTGCACAATGAAACGGGACAGGTCCATCCGGTTTTTTCCTCTATTTGTTCTCTTTAAACCAAGGTTTACCTTGGCTTTAGTCAAAATATCCTGTTAAACAGTGCTCATTACTTTGTAAAAAAAAAAGTACAATCTATTCTGATTCTGAACCCATTTCTTAACAGGTGGTAGCGGCAGAGTTGCAGCTCATGAAAGGCGTGGCGGAGAGGCTGAAACAGTGTCATGAGCCCGCATGGACCCACGAGGTATGGATGGTACATGCAACACACGGACAAGACAAGCGTGGCTCCTGGTTCCCATGAGTAGATGAGTGAATGGGTGTGGCCAGTGGACTAACTGAAGGGATGATTTTGGATTGGATAGGATTGATATACGAGATGCAACCTTATGTCCACAGTTTTATAAAATTGCATATTATAATTGTCTGTGGAGTGTGTGTTGTTGGTGGCTGGTTTAAGCAGGCTCACCTGGCCTGAGTCACACTGATTAGACTCTGACCAGGTGAGGCTTCTGAAACCAGCCACCAACAACACACACTCCAGTGTCTTAATCTTCTTATTTAAACAATCTCTTATCACGTACTGCCATTAATTATCTCACCCTCACTTAGCATCATTATCTCAACAAAAACATAGTTGTTGTTCATCTCTCAACACTCATCAGTATTCATTATTCTCTGCCCAGGTCCGTTTCTTTGACTTACGTCTCACCTTTATGCTAACTGCTCTAAGAGTTGACGTCAGAGCACAGCTGGCCCAACAGCTGCATGGCATCGGTCTCCTAGGTAACGAGTCTTCTTCACATATCAGGCTTCTAATCCCGGCTATTCGTTACTGACATTGCCTTTCTAAACTATATAGCCCATAAATGATGTGTAGAAGTCTATTAGAAAAGGTTGTTCAAGTAAGTGTAACCGCACGCTTAACAAGGACAGCGCCAAATTTTTGTTCTGTTTCTAATCATCCCTTGGCACACATTTCAAACAATCACGAAAACATAATGTGTGTGTGTGTGTGTGTGTGTGTGTGTGAGAAAAAGACATTATTGAATATTCCCTCCCCTTACAGGTAACCAGTTGGATGCCACATTAGGCTTGTGTTGGCCAGACAAATTTGAGAGTGCCCGGGCCGGTTCAGAAGGCGTTCCACCAGAGGAGCTTCCTCCCCTCAGCAGACAGCAGACGGAGCGAGCCATGGAGATTCTAAAGATTCTGTTCAACATCACCTTTAACACTGCAAAGCGCGACGTCGATGAGGTAATTATGGATTGTAATTGATGTATTTTTATTCAACCTTTATTTAACCAGGCAAGCCATTAAAGGGTAAGTAAACCCCTGTTTTAGCAGGAGAACGTCCGCCCAGGAGATTTTAAACAGTCTGCAAGGTTTTAGAAAAAACACATTGGGTTCCATAGGAGCAAGTGTGAGGGGTGTTGTCAAACCGTGTCAAAACGCACCTCACACTCACTTGAGCAAGGGTGTGCAACCCATAGAAAACTATCACTCTGGAAAAGAGTTTTTAGTTGGAAGTAGCAGACGACCCCTCATATTTTACAGAGAATTTCCCCCCGTTTAACAACTTTATACATTTTAGTCAAAAATAACAAAAAAATTATAATAATTCACCAACACGTTGTGAGACCCAAACAGAACGTGTTTCAACTTAAAAAGGTGATTTGGGGGTTTATTTACCCTTTAAGAACATAGCAGATAGCTGGATAACAATGCATGTAATCACAAACATCTCACAGTGTTGGGAGAGAGTTTGCTTTTGCTATTTTGTAGTTGATTTCAGTGGTTGAACTGAAATGGTGTGTAGATTCTGGATTGTTGTTTTTTGTACTAAGGAGGCTCTATTTAGGCAGTTTGGGCTCCTAAATGATCTATGGGTATATGCCAACATTGCCATCTAACATTGCAACTCATTGAATATTTAACATACAGTGAAGCCTCCACCTGTTGGGACACAGCGAGTGGGCTAAATATCTGTGTAATATTTAAAAGATTATGAGAAAACATTGACATGGTGGTGTGATTTCTGCCAATCACTGAAATGCCACTCTGCCGCTTACATAACTCCTTGAAGAAATACACCTTAAGCCAACTATCACTCATGTCTGTGGAAATGTATACAAAATTTTAATCACTGAGGCAAGTGTGTGCATGTGTGTGTGTGTAGGAGGACGCTGCAGAGTACAGGCATCTAGGAGCCATGCTGAGGCACTGTCTCATGAGCTGTGCAGATGGAGAGGAGCGCACAGAAGAGTTTCATAGGTTGGCACCCTCACGCAGGCGTCTACTGATTCTGGATTCTCAACTTTCTGAAACGCGTTTGTGTTAGATTTGACATGAAGGAACACACGGTAACCCAAAGCCTTCAAATGGACAAGGAACTCCAGGAGAAAGAACACCCTGGACAGATCCTTCCAGGGATGGCTCGTGCAATAGATGCTAATTTGCCTGTATCCAACAAAAGTAACAAATGAGCTTCCATTCTTCCCCTTCTGAGGTGGATCTTTTTTTTGTTGTTGCCTTTTTAACGATCCTACAAATTATTATGATACATGTCCACGCATGTAATCATACGATATTGTGTACACATACAGTCCTATAGTTACCAACTAGCAGTTGGTGAAAGAAATGTTAAATGTTAGAACTCTTCCCATGGGCCTTACTCACCTAGAGGCCATCTTGGTTCTAAACGCTAGCTGCTAAATGCTTCCACATTCAGTTCCCCCACCTAGCTAGCGCTCAGGACCAAAATGGAACCAAGATGGAACCAAGATGGCCTCTAGGTTGAATACGGCCCATTCCGTTGCATTACAATCGCTACTCCAAAGTTAGCATCACATGTTGAGGCAGGGACTCTAGTCCCTAGTCCAGATATAGAAGATATATAAAAGGTCCTGTGTGAAGTTCCATCTGTCTTTTTTTTTTTTTTTTACCCAGTCACACAGTCAACCTTCTGGGCAACCTCCCCCTGCCCTCTCTGGATGTGCTCCTGATGCCGAAGGTCCAGCAGGGGTCCATCGAATACATGGGAGTCAACATGGATGCCGTCAATATGATGCTGAAGTTCATGGAAAAGAGACTTGATCGAGTATGTCGTCTAAAAAGAGCACGCACATTGTCCCTGCAAAATGTACTATGAAGTGAAAAATGGATTCATGTGTTTTATTTTAACATTTAGCCAGCATATGTGGACACGATGTTAGAGAGTGCATCCTTCTTTTTGTGTTGCCCTCATTCATTCATTTCTCCTCTGTTTTATACATTAAGAACAAGAATAAGAACAACAATGGTTAACAACTGTCCATCTCTTAGGGAAATAAGCTGAAGGAGACCCTCCTTCCGTGTCTGAACTTGCTGACCGAGAGTGCCCGGATCCACCGGGAGACCAGGAAGTTCCTCAGGTCCAAGGTTGGTAGCAAGTTGTGCTGGACATGTAGTCATTTGATTCTCCCTCTTAAAACTAGGGCTGTGTCTCATTAGCGAGGAGACTTCATATAACCTCAATATTTAGGAAGCTTCCTTCCCTACTTTGTGAAAGTGCTTCACGAAGTGAGACAGCCTAACCAGGTAGCATCACGTGACTACGCAAAAAAAGTAATGTTGGGCGTACGTGTATTTACTATGAGGAGGGACGGCAAAGTCACTATGCTGGCTGTTTGTTTTTTTTCGTATTCTTGAAAATGATTAAATAAAATAAGTGAAAGAAACATGACAACGGTCAAATAAACTTGATGTTAGATTGATAAAATAATGTAATGATGCCATACATGTGTCTATTTAAAAGATGACAACTTATGTTGGTCTTTGTGCTATTGGTGAGGGAGCTAACAAACAAATCTTAAACACACATCGGGTGGGGAGGTAGCTATGTTTCATTTATGTGTGTCAGAGCACCAAGTGTGGTTAATGTGTATTATCTTCACTAGTGTAGTCTACTACCTGCGCCCTGGTACATAAAATGATTTTATTAAGGTTTTAAGGTTATGAGTGACACCTGTGTTGGTTCTACGATGACACCACGGGCCGATGGCCCCTAGATGGCGCAAAATACCAATGGTTTTGGGCTTGCTGTGGCTCTATCTTGTGGTGAGTTCCCCCTTTTGGCCAAGGCCCAGTAACAATGCAGGGACAGGGTTTTGCTTAACCTGTACACCTCCAACACTGTATTCGACAAATGTATTGCTCGATAAAATGAATCCAAAATAGTCTAAACCTAAAACTGTTATAGAGACTGTAATTAGAGAGCAGAAATGTAGGCCATGTAACCAATAAGAACCTTTGGCATTTTGGAGGCATATTATGTCTGGGCTGAAGCAAAAGCAGCATTCCACAGTAAGAACGTCATATGTGAGTGAATTAGTTTGGGAATGCATTGCGACCCTTTCCAAGGAATAAAGTTAGGACATACAATGATCCAAAAAAACTCCACATATGAAAAGTTGAAAAGACAGAAAGGTTTTTGAGAAGAAGGATCTTGCTGTGAGAAAGAGTGGAATGAAATTCTCCCAAGCAAAACAAGGTATTAAATGATATGACTATAATGACTGTTACACTTGTTCCCTTTTAACCCTCACGTAATCTAAATATGCAATGCGTGTGTTTGTGTTTGTGTGTGCGTGTGCATATGCGTGTGTGTACAGGTATTGCCTCCACTGCGTGACGTGAAGAACAGACCTGAGGTCGGTAGCTCCCTTCGGAACAAACTTGTCCGCCTGATGACACATATTGACACAGATGTCAAGACATGTGTGGCAGAATTAATCTTTGTGCTTTGCAAAGAGAGTGGTAAGTTTGTCTGTTTATGAACATCCTGTTAATTTCATAATACATTGATAACATTTTTGATATTTTGGTCCTGGCCCTGTATAAAATAATTCTGGATAGATGTGGCATCTATAATGTCTCAGACACTGGGTTTACTCAAGTTGCATTCCTTTCTATGGACAATATGAACAATAGCAACACCTACCTATTGAAAATATGGATAGCTGCAAGCAAAGAAGAAAGAAAGAAAAAGCCTCTCAAACAAAGCTTTTTTTATTGGCATTGTCAAAAACCGGAGTGTATGATTGCAAATGCAAATAGAGAGGAATGAAGAATATTGGGAGAAATGGATATATTTTCTAGTTTGTGAAATAATTATTATATAAAGAGTATTATACTGGATTTTTATGATTCATGATGGATGTAATGTACCTTGTTTGCACGTGTTTGTAACCTGTATGAGCCTCACAAAAAAAAAGTATGAGCCTCACAAAAAAAAGTAACTAATTTGGCAAATTTGAATGGTAACATTGTTTATGTCTGTATTCCAGTGTCGAGGTTCATCAAGTATACAGGTTACGGTAACGCTGCGGGTCTGCTGGCTGCACGGGGGCTGCTGAGGGGGGTGGGCGACTCTGGCATCTACTCTGATGACGAGGACTCTGAGACGGAGGAATACAGAGAGGCCAAGGCACTGTAAGGACCTGTCTGTCTGCCTGCCTGCCTGTCTGTCAGTATGTCTGTCCGTCTGTCTGCTGCTCTGTGTATCTTTATCACTGCCCGCAGTACACGCATAAACACAGAAATAAATATGCTATATATTTATGCCTCCACACCTAAAGGACAGGATCTACATACATCTACGCCTCTTTTCTCTCTCTCTCGTGATAACGGTGATTTGTTACATATATAACATATATTACATAATATAACATCATTGGTTTATGATGTTATGATTGGTTTAGAATTAACCCAGTGACGGGCGTGGTGGAAGAGGAGCAGCCCAACCCCATGGCAGGAATGACGGAGGAACAGAAGGAGTATGAAGCCATGAAGCTGGTCAGCATGTTTGACAAACTATCAAGGTGAACACAAACGCTATGTCTCACACACACACACACACACACACACACACACACACACACACACACACACACACACACACACACACACACACACACACAATGACCTCTATTTGACTTTGACTTAACATAACATTTTGCTTCACATAAAATGTCATAATTTTGATTGATTATAAAAGAAGATAGCTTGGATATATTTTCACTTAAGTAAAGTTATGACTTGTAATTGATCTATGGTCCATGCTTGTGGGAAGTTTTCTGAATGTCTGAAGAAACCTGGCCCCTTTAAACAATCCTGTTGCACATGCTTGTTGAGCAGAAGTTAATGAATAACCAATGTATTGAAATATTCATAGGAACAAAGTGTGAGGCATAGATGTTAGATGTTGCTAGATGTTCAATAGCCCTCTTTATACCACCTTGCCAGATTTGATCCAGGGCCGCACTACATAACATTTACGAGTTTAGGTGAGGCAGTCCATGGTAGTTGTATAGGAATCATTATGAGTCTCAGACTCATACCTCTCTCATACAATCTCAATTTCCAGCCTCAAATGTAACTACATTTGACTTAATGTGGGCTCCTCTGTCCCTTCCTATTGTCCTTGTGTAACACAGTGACAGGTGTCCTCCAGGGTAATCTTCATTCCCAATGCCATTTGGCTTAGTGGTCAGAGTGTTCGCCTTCCAAGTTGCCGGTTTGAGCCCCCGCTGCGTAGCAGTGTGGTGTCACAGAGAACCAGCTGCTCATGTTGTGAATAGCTGTAACGGATGAGACGGTCCAAGGCGCAGCTTATTTAACTTAAACACAAATAATATCTTGCACTCTCTCCAACTCTCCGCGTTCCCCCCTTGGGTCCAGCTACTGCTGTTTATAACGAGAAGACAAGGTGATTAGTAATGAACACCTGCCACAAACGAACCTGTCTTGTAGTTGGATGTGGAGAGCCATGCCCCTCCTCTCTCTCGCCCAGACAGTACTAAACCACACTGACCTCCACATTAGCCAATTGAGTTTATGTGCTTTAATGTGCTTTAATTTCAGTGTATGATTTCCTCTTAAAACAAGTGTTGCTTATTATTATAGTCAGTGGAACAGATAACACTGCTTTCATCTTCAATATTATTGGATAAATTCAATCAATTGAATTGATTGAATCTCTTCTCTCTTTCTGTGTTGCTCAATTGGTCTGTGACTCTACAGGAATAATATCATTCAGCCGTTGCAGCTGGGAGTGGACGGTCGTATAAGGGAGCTGAACCAGGAGGATCTGCATAGGCTGGTCCACAACCCACTTG
>OMNO01016569.1:2874-18919 GCA_900303215.1 Trachyrincus scabrus | reverse complement strand
TGTGTGTGTTTATCTCTATCAATTATTCAACGCATGTTGTTGCTTCACAAAAAGAATCAAATGGCTTCATAATACCCAAGTATTTTGACACTTGACCAGAGTTGGTTTTCTACATTTTCCACTGAACGTTGAAGTATAAAGTCTAATATAGTTATAAGGGAAAAAATTGATGACAGGCAAACATCACTTTCAAAATCACCATTTCCTAACACTAGAGGCTTGCAGGAAAACTCGTGAAACGAAGTGACTAAGATTGAAGTGTCTAAATTTTACCTTGGCACACTACTGCCTTGTATTTCGGGACTAGGCCTACTATTTTTACACACTGCCAAGCTGGTGTATAAGCCACTGAAGTGGCACGTGTAGTAATGCAGATATTAAATATTTCAGTATAAGGGAAATTCATGGAGTCACAGAATAAACGCCTGGGTCCACACTGTGCAAATGTAGGTCAAAGAGAATCCCCATTACCAAACGCCAGCAGCTGTGTCTCACCTTGTCACGATGTTACAAATAGAAACATTTGTACACACCAACCAATGACTTTCCAGGCATTTTGAAATTTGATCAGAGCGGATCTGACCTCCTCCTGCTACTTACAATGTGCAATAGGCTGCAGCCTTGTGTGTAAGCAATTCGGATTTTTCATAATTATGGTCAATATGACATGTTGTAAATAGCCTACATCCTATGCAAATGAAGGTAGACACAGACAAAGATACCCATTCATACATGTTTATTCATAGTCACATTTATTTCCCTTACCTTATTCGACTGTCGAATTTCTTCCTGAGAGGATTGAAGTTTCACAATTTTCATCTGCATGGCCATGAAATTGTCTGTCAGGTAGGTTATAGTTTGGTGCTGCTGGGAGCAGAACCACGAGACGGTCGCACCCCCAATTACGACCATCAGAAATAAAAGAAACAACGCGGTGAACGTGTGCCCCCCGTCGCGAACCTCCGACTCCGGCGAGTCGTGCTTGAAAAAGTTATCTTCATGCTTTTGGCTTTTCGGTTTTCGATGTTTAGCTGTCATGTTCAACCAGGAGGACACAATGTTCTTAAAGACCGACAGATGAAACCTCTGCGACCCGGAGCGTCAAAAAAAAAGAAAAAAGAGTGTCGCTAAACGATAGCCTACGGGGTAGTGATTTAAATCAAAAAGGTCTCCGTCACCTCCGTCAAGTATCAGCTTAGTTGATACCGCAGGGCCTCGATTTAATCCGGACCCCAAAGTACCGAAAAGCATGAAGTTGTGCGTGGTGGTGGTGGTGGAGATGAACGAGTGAAGGGAGGCGTGTCCGCGGTAGGTAGTCTGGTTTGAGAAGGAGAGCGTGTAGGGGGCGGGGTCGGTGGCCCCGCCCACCTACTGTGAGTGGCTGACGTGTACACAACGTGTTCTTTCATGGAATAAAACCGACACGGGTTATTAATACAATGCCACGTTGGTTCAATTACAACTGACGTTTATTTTTTATTTTAGTTAGTTTCATCTCAAAACACCGTAAGCCTAATCATCAACAGTCTTAGTAGTGTTCTTAGTAGTGTATTCTAGACTATATGCATTTTGAAGGCTTACGTAGACCCGTGTGTCTCTCGGCACCTTACAATAAACACACATTACAATAAACAGCAATAATAAAAACGAAATGTAATTTCTTATTAAAATATACAGCAACTCTAGGCCATTGTTTCTCACACGAGGGTACTAGCACCCCTAGGGGTAGCCTACTTCAGACTACTGCTGAGGGGGGCGAAATATAAACGTTCAAAATATGTATATGAAGAAATTCATAGGCGAAGCTCACACCCACGGTTCTCGTTAAACTGTGCTTGTTTACATGAATCTCGTCTCCATGCTCACACTGCTGGAAAACACATACACACTAGGGCTGAACAAGGAATTGAAACATTATTGAAATCGCAATATGGCCAAGTGCAATATCTCAAATCACAGGGGCTGCAAAAAAGGGTAAAATGTGTAAATGTAAATTTATAATGGTATTATAAATGAAGTACTGTAGTGCTGCAGAGATGCCCTGGTCTACAAGTTCCCAGATGTAAGAAAACATGTTTGTGTGGTACAGACCCCAACACATATCACATCATGATTTTAATAGTTTCTTCAGTGAAAACGAAAATTGTGATGCAAAAATGATCATTCCCACTAATAGTGAATCATGTCGCAATCGCAATATCTGTCAAAAATAATCGCAGTATTCAGCCCTAATACACACACAGTTCTGTTTTGTGTCCTGCCCTTACAAAGCATGAGTGGAGGAACACCAGGAAGAACTCCATGCAGGTATGTGAGCAGATACCGAGTCCGGCAAAAGGGCCATTATGCCAAGTTACCAAAAGTGTGCCAAAACAGAATTTTTTTAAAATGTTATACCCTTTTTCATTTATGTTATTGTAACATCATTATTAAAAAGGAAGTAAACGTGACACTAATCCATACAGTGCATACAATAATGCCATACAGCTTTTTGGATCAATGAACACTCATAATGCACGACTTTCAACCCATGCATTATCAAAAAAACACAGCAAGTCACGGTGTCTGTCAAAAGGAGGGTCGCTGGTTCGATTTACTCTTTGCCCCACGAGCAAGACAGGGTCGATGTTGCCTCGTGTGGCTGTACAAACATGTGGGGGGAGCGTGCCTCTGAGTGCAGCATTATAAATAAATACACGTGTCATAAATAAACTAGAGTGTTATAAATACGAGTTATATATAAATCCGTGGCTCGGGAACTTCAATTCTTCACTCTGTGGGAGAAAACGAAAAAAACAGAAGCAGCAATTTATCATCATTTCAATATTTCCCCGTACAACCTTTCTGATGGTGGAACCAGCTCCTCACCTCTGACGCTGAGCGTGGTGGAACATTCCGCCCGACCCAGGGCGTTCTCCGCGCTGATGGTGTATTCGCCCACGTCCCTGGGCGCCACGCGGAGAATCAGCATGGAGCACACCCCGCAGATGTCGGAGATGTAGTAGTTGGTGTTGGTGTTCAGGCTGACGCTGTTGCGGTACCACGTGATGCGCGGTTTGGGGTTCCCTTTGACGGCGCAGCTCATGTAGCACTCGTAGCCTTCGGGCGCCGTGTGGCGCTTCAGCGGGACGACGAACAGCGGCGCACAGCGCGGGTCCGAGGCCTTGCGGGTCGGCGCGCTGACCACAAACTTTTCTGCAACGGAGAGGAGCGGCAGTGAGGTCAAGTCGTTCTTCAGTTGAGATAATAACAATGTGCTATTTAGATGTATGGGCTGAGTCTGTCCCGTTTACATTAAGTCCCCCAGTCCCAGTGTAGTTCCTGGTTTGTCCTTTAGATGTCTTCATTGGCCACCTCCTTGTTTATTTTAATAATTAACCCCAGTGTAAATTAGTCCAAATTGCCCACGTGTTTCTTTATATTTGTGCAAGTAAGCATTTTCTGTTCCTCTTTTCCTCTTTTCCTTTCTCTAACATGTATCTGCCTGTCTGCATATTTCCATCTGCCTGTCTGCTCCTGTTGCTACACAAACGTTGTCATTTCAACCACGGTCTCCGAGTGTCTCCTTGTCCTGAACTCTGACGGACATAAATCCTCCGAGCGCCGGAATACCTACGACTGTCTGACAAACACTCACCTTTCCTTCTCTCCGTCCCCCACGTGGGGGAGATGGAGGGCGCCGACGTGCCCATGTCGTTCTTGGCGTACACCCAGAAGTGGTACTCGCGTCCGTCCATGACGTTGCAGACGGTCAGCTTGTTGTTGAACAGCCGGTCGGCCGCCGTGCTCCACGTCCGCTTGGTGGAGTCCAGCTTGCACACCGTATAGTGCAGCCGGTCGTCCCGCTTCTCGTCGGGAGAGGGCTCCCACGTCACCGTCACCGTGCCGGGGACGTTCTCCTCCAGCGTGATCGGTCCGGGCGGCTTTGGATCGTCTGGAACACAACGATTTGGAATCGGAGAGTGGGGTGAGACAGGAGAGTGGGGTGAGGGAGATATAGCATGACGTAGAGTAAGACCGCAGGTCGGAATCGAACCTGGGTCGCTATGCAGCGTATCGCCTATGTGGCAAACGCATTACTGGGTTCAGCCACATCTTTACCCGCGGTATGTTGTGAAAGACGTGAATACAGAAATGGTACAGAAAGGGTCAGTCAAGTGTTTACCTGTCACCCTGACCTCCAGGCTGAACGTCTCTTGCCCCACCAGGTTCTTCACAGTGATGGAGTAGATCCCTGTGTCAGAGCGCTCGGAGGAGGGAATCAGAAGCTGAGAGGATCCATCGCAGTTGCTGATGGTGACTCTCTTCGCCACGGGAACGTTGTCTTTCAGCCAATACACCTGGGGTCGGGGTGAGGCCTGCAACCAGCACACGCATCGACCTCATTGATCAGTGTTGGATGATAGATTGTAAGTGTTCGGCGGACTGTAAGAGGTCACGTGTGTATACGTGTTATAAATGTCAATGAGACTTTACCTGGTTAAATAAAGGTTAAATAAATACATACAAAATAGATTTCAAACTCGTAGCTCTGTATGGTGTTTTTATTTCATGTGGTTGAAACATAAGGTGCCTCACAAGCCCACCTCAAAGTTCACTGTGATCCTGACAGAGTTCCCAGCTCTGACCACCATAAAACTCTTCATCTTGTGGTCTGTGAACCGTGGCCTCACTGAAATATGGACAGTAGACACCATAAAGACAAGGTGGCGGCCCCACAGACTTACGCCTGGAACAGTAGACCGTAACTTCACACAGGAACAAAACTAGCCAACATTATGGGGAACGGTAGCTAAGACCAGTGTGTAACAAGAACGTACGGTGCTTAATAACTATAATATAAGTGGATTACGTTACAGTGTCCTTGTTACGGTGTAATTACACACATAATACGCATTGCGACAACCTGTAACAACAGTGTGCGATTCAGTCATTACAGAGATCATCATTTAAAATGTGAAGCATAAAACATACATCCTCTCAGAACTCCAAAAAACACAGCACACCGTGAGACCGAGACTCACCGGGCAACGGCATGGCGAGGACATAATTCTGCAGTTCCACAGGAGCGCTCTCCCCTCCCTCGTTGGTAGCGATCACCCTGGCCCAGTACATCTCCATGGACCTGAGGCCCTTCACCGAGTACGACGGCAGGACGGAGGCTGTGGTGTTGCAGCGAGACCACTCGGTGGACTCGGCTGGGCGGATCTCAACGTGGTAGCCCCTGGCCCTGTCCTGGACCCCCGGTATAGACTCAGGCTTGGTCCACGACAGCGACAGGTGCGTGTAGGAAGTGTCCGTCACCTTCAGGTCGATGACTCTACCGGGAGCCTCTGGGAATATAGATTAGAGATAAGATTCCGGCATCGAAACCCAATGTTAATGAATCATAAGTGCCGATTGGCTATTTTAAAATAGCCATGTTGTTGCTATAGAAACAGCTGGAGAAACCTACTCCGAGGATCTCTGGCGAAAACAAATTCGGAGGGGTTGCTGAATTCGCCGGCCCCTGATATGTTGATGGCGGCCACTCTGAATTCATATTCAATCGATTCCACAACGTCCTTCACCGCATACGTCTTCTCTAGAAATAAGAATACATGATACCGTAGTCAAAGATGATAGTGGGTTGTGTGTTGGTGATTACAAACGTTCAAATCTCTCTTAAAGACCCACCTCTTCAGGCAGGGTTTTATGTGTGTCTCGTTACATTCCTTACATGTCTATAAATGTTTTATTATTTAGTTTTATTCCACATTTTACTCTCTTATTTTACAAACTGGCTGGGATATGGGCCATTTATTTTAAGACTATTGTATTTTCAAGTCTCTGTTATTGTACTCTTAACTGTGTCTGTTTTCATCTTGTGAAGCACTTTGTAATTTCAAAAGTGCGATACAAATCAAGTGTATTATTATTACTAATAAAAACGAAACAGGAAAAGATCAAAAATAAACAGGAGAACGTCTGACCTTTAATGAGATCCCCGACTGATGTCCAGAGGTTGCTTCCGTTCTTGCGTTTCTCCAGGGCGTAGCCCAGGACGCGGGAGCCTGCTGTGAAGGTGGGAGGAGCCCAGGAGAGGACGATGGAGTTCTTGGAGGCGCTGACAACGTTGGGTGGCGACGGAGGACCTGGAAACGCTGCCCGGATTTCACGTGACATTCAACATCAACGTACAACATCATTACATGACGTTACCTTTTAGACAGGACCATTTTATAATGACCTCCATCTGCATGTGGTGGAAAATGGTATCAGGAGCGTTTGTTTAATATCAAAATGGAAAACCCGCACCCTGAAAATGGTTACCCCCCGTGCTCCACACCGGCTCACCTAACGTTCCGGCTTGGAGGTCGTCAGTCTCCATCGCGTCGCTCTCGCCCTCTGCGTTCACCGCGCGGATGCGGTAGCAGTATTTGCGGCCGTGATCCACATCGTTGTCCCGGTACCCGGGAACTCCCGAGACCTCCCCTAGCTTCTTCCAGGTGTTGCGACCCACCTGCCTCCGCTCCAGCGTGTAGCTCGCCACCGGACACCCGCCGTCGTCTTTGGGCGGTCTCCATTTAAATGAGATGGCGGTGGGCGAGCTCTCCGTGACCTCCGCGGGACCCTGAGGGACGGTGGGTCTGTCTGGAAGGTGAAAGCAGAGCCGCTGTGTTTTACCGTCAGCTGCAACCGATGGGACACTGGGCTCTTCGTTTGATTGGTTATAATGAGATGCAGAAACGCTCATTATTTCCACATCTGTGGATTCGGGTATGTCTAATTGTATATATTATGTGTTTTATATTTAGCATTCTAGGATGACTTATTTCGGCCCCTAAGAGGCTTTGGCCTCTTAGAAATCCAATTAATATATATGGGTAAAAAACAGCTTCGTCCTTTTCGAATTTTCCAAACATTTGACAGCAGACTCAAATTCACAGATTACCAAAAGTAACCAAAGACGCAAGAGTTTAGTTCTTGGTTCAAACCTGTGAAAGAAAAACACGTTAACCTTCCTTTGTCTGACACTAAACTCACACCTTTTGCGGCCTAACCGAATCACTCACCGAGCACGACCAGCTGAGAGACGACCTCCGTCGTCCCGTGATCGTTCCTGAGCTTGAACCTGATCTCTCCGCCGTCCTTCCGCTGGCACCTGCTCAGCAGCAGGCGGCCGTGCCTGGGAGACCGCTCCATCTTCAGGGTGCTGTCCGCCACAAGCTCCTCGCCCTCCCGGAACCACTGCATCTTCATGGGCTCCTGGCCGTCAAAGGGCAGCTGGAAGACGGCGTTCTGCCCAGCTCGGATTACCACGGGCTCGCTGAATGCACTCAGGTCCTCTTCAGCAAACCTCGGGGGGTCTGCGAAGAAACTACTCTTAAAATGATGTGTGGTGGTGTGACAACCGAAGAACAATATTTACATGAAGCCGACTATCGAGAACATCGACATTAGAGCATCGGACATGCACATGTGTTGATTTGCTGATATAAAATGATTTTATAAATATGAAATACATTATAATGTAAGGTATTGTATCCAGACCTTTGACGTTGATTTCTGCCTCAGTTTTGCGGCCGTCTGCCTCAAAACGATATTTCCCAGAATGCTCCTCCTTGCATTTGCTGATAATCAGCTTATGAGTTGAACCGTCTTTGGTTATGAGAAAATCATAATTTTCCGACAACTGTGTCGGAACAGATGGTCAAAATACAAAATGAGAATCAATTGTGTCGATTGTGTGTGTGTGTGTGTGTAGAACTAGAGCATTTAGGTTCAGATAGGATTAAGGCATTGAGAAAATCATTCATCAATTCGGCTAACAGAGTGTAACTCCGCGTGTGAGTTGTATGCTTTCCCAGATAAGTGTACAAAAGTGGAATTTTGTTTGCTGTTTGTATGTTTCTCTTGACTTTGTGCAAGTTAACGACCACACAAATCAGTCAGCTTGGGACTGACCTTGCTGCCGTCTTTGAACCAGACTCCTTCACAGTCTTCGCTGCTCACTTTACACGCAATCTCCGCTGTCCCGCCGAGGATGGCAGTCACATCAGACAGCCCACTGACAAACTGCACCCCTGGGTCTGGCACAAACCACAGAACATATGTCCTCAATGACACTGTGGATCTATTAGCCGACAGGTTATTCCGAACAAGCCCGTTAGCTTGAAATATCAATGCGTTATTGTTTTGTATTGACTCAATGCACCGACACATACTTTACTTACCAATGACCGAGTCTTGTACGAGCGGTCCCTGCCTTTTGCGCTTTGCTTTCACGGCTGAATCTTCCGTCTCATCATGTTCACTTTGAATGCTTTGGTCTGCATTGTCTACTTTAAAACGAATGTACATGTCCACAATCGTTACACATAAGCAATGACAAGGGTATGTTGTTTATGTTTCATTATCTTATAGTTAAAGAGGCGATGGACAACCGAAATCTGTAATTTACTTCTATTTATGTTATTATGGGCTATCAAGGTGTGCATTAAGGATCAGATGATGATCCTTAATGATCCTAAGAGATTTATATTCATATACTTTTTGACATTTTCCTGACAAGATATTCAGTAGGTGTGTAGAAGTGGATACATCCCTCTGTGATATGTTATGGTTATTTAACATTTTTAGATCCTGTTGTCCACCACTTTAGAATATTGGGACAAAGAAAACTGTGATTATTGCTATCATGAATACATCCACAGGCTACATCTACTGGCTAGCTACTCGGTGCATGCAGCCTTTTACCAGACAGGGCCCCTTGGCTTTGTCTCCCGGGCCCTGAGGACTCAGCAGACACGCGAGACACTTCCTTCCCCTCAGATCCACTGAATTGATTTGGATGTGGGTTATAACCATCGGCACCGCTCGGTTCTACTACAAAAGGTAACGCTGGTTATGCCTAGAATACACATTTACCTGATTTCTTCTGGAGCATTTGGAGAGCATTTGGAGAATTTTTTTTATATGCAAAGAAAATATATACACATATATACATACGTGTGATAGTCTGTTATATTTCTGTGCCGTAATTTTAACTTTTGTTTTAGATATGATCTGCTTTACATAGCCTACGATCAAACACTTCACCTTGCATCTGCTTGCTGCTGCTGGTATCCTGTGAGTTCCCATCACTACCAGAGGAGGCGCTATTGTCATCTGAATGTCCTCCTTTATTTGAATCCTGCATCGATTTGTCATTCGTCGAATCTGTGGTATGAACAATGGACCATTGGACATTTTAATATTTGTACAATATAATATAGAAATGCATATAATAATACCATGTATCTACTGTATTGGGGCTGAACAGAGAGCTGTCAAACATTGGACATCTTGTTAATCATTCATTTGACAATGATGCATGCAGGAGTGTAGAATTCATCATTAATTCATGTATAGAATATTTCCCTCCTTGAGACCACCTCCTTGTCAAAACAAATCCATTCAAAATAAAAGGAAACTTCTAAAAAAATCTATCTTTGGAGAAATAGAAACAGCAAATCTTTGTTTTTATCTTATTTAATATTTTTGTATGCTATGCTATGCTATGATGTAACTATGCATTCTGTAAGAAATCTTGTGTTTTACTAAAATAGGAAGGAAACGGTTTCTATTATTACAGATTGTGTAGTATAACCTGACCAGCTTGAATTCAGTAAGGGTACTACTGTTGAAGACATAGGCCAGATATGCTAGGGATATTTATCATTACATTTCAACGGCATTTGTTATTTCCAGTTCATATGCAATAGTTGACCTGTTATAGTGCTGCGAATCTTCATGCTGCTGTTCTCCGCAAACCGAGAATCTTTCATCCCATTTGGATCACGACGAACTGAACTTTTCCCTTAAAAGCAAAACAACGCTGATTGTTTAACGTGAAGTCCAGATATTCATATTATATAAAATGCATACAAAAAGAAGGAAAAAACTTTAAATAATCGTTGATCAAAACATTTCGCCGTAATAATAATGCATACAAGACTAATAACCTACTGTTGATACTCACATTGAAGTTGGATTGTAATACTACTACAGTACTTTTAATACTTACTTCATTCAACTCATTCCCATCACATTGCAATATTAGTCGTCACTGGAACTCAATTAGGTACTTTAACAATTCACCACTGATGGCGAGTTCACAAACTCACCAGCGTGTTCCGACTCTGAGACACCTTGACTGGCTTGTGCTTTAGAGTCAGCATCTTTGTCTACTTGCTGTTGGTTCATATCTGGAAATAACATAACATAACATAAAATAACATAACATAACATAAATGTATCACAATACCATACCAGAACATTGAAGTGGCACTCGTTATTCTTTCCCAGTCCCGAGAAATAGTCTAAAACATGAGTTGGACTTACCTTTTGGTTTCTGGGAAGCCCCCTGCCTCGTGTTGGTGCCTGTCCCACTTTGCTTGCGATTGGTCCGTTTTAATTCTTCTTCTGAACCACCGGCTGACCTTGAACCCGATGCGTTGCTCGTGTTTGACTCTTCGCTCCTATTTGATCCATCTCTCACAGAGCCACTGGCCTCCGCTTTGTTTTTACCTCGTGGTTTTTCATCTTTTGCACTTACTTTACTCTTGTCCCCCGGTCCTTTGCTGTCTTCACAATGTCCGTCGGCCGCGGCCGCTTCGGCTCCGTCGGCGGAGGAGGCTCCGTTGAGTCCCGGCGGTTCCGCGTCTCTCCTGGCGTCCAGAGCCGCCTCCACCCTCTCCATCCTCTCCTCCATCCTCTCCCTCTCCTCCCTCCTCTCCATCCTCTCCTCCATCCTCTCCTCTTGCAGCTTGAGTCTCTGTTCCTCTGCGACTCTGCTGAGGTCCACCCCGGCTCCACCGGCCATGGTGATTTTGCGAGCAACCTTTTTCCCACCTGATGTCGCTTCCGTCTCCGCTGAGAGGAGGAGAGGACAAGAGAGTCAGAGTCCGAAGCGATCCACAGTGTTCCTGCTGTAAAGGCCTACACGTGAAACACGTCAGACTCAAACGCACATGATGCTACTCAAACTCACATGACGCAAATATATTCAAATTTGTATGAAAACTCTCCCATTTGTAAAATAAATAAAAGATAAAAGCGTCTTGCTCAACGACTAAATGTAAATGATGATTGATTACCATTCATAATTGGCTGCTGATTTAAAACAACGTATTTCCACAGAGACACAGTAACAACTCCTAAGACAACAGCCCTCTCCTGCTCTGAAGGATCATTGAGGACATATCAGGCGTAACCAGGATGGACAACAATAAGACCATGTGACCCACAGAAGCACATTGTGTTTAACCAGAGCTACTATGGCTGTACCTTGCACAATCAGCCAAGCGCTGCACGACACAATGCCTGCCACGGCCGCGTAGATGCCTTTGTCCAGCTGCTTGCAGTCCTTGATCAGCAGGCTGTGGATCAGCTTGTCTTCTGACACCGCGATGCTGTATTTGTCTCCGTCCTCCAGTGGGCTGTTCTTTCCCATCCACTTGATCCTGGGCAGAGGACGACTCAGCACGCATTCAAAGAGAGCGTCTTCTCTTTCTTGAGCTTTCACCTCCTGGATTTTGACCACAAACTTCACGTTGGGAACTATGGGAGAATAATAGTATACATCAGTTCATGATGCACTTAGCTCATGATTAACGCAATGTACTGGGCCTGCATAATGCTTTAAAGCAGGGACAAATCACAGAAAATCAGGTGGAAACGTTTTTTTTTTTTAAAGATTAATGGTGGTGGTTTAGTTTATTGGTTTACTAATTAAACTTTCTGGTCTACCACGACCAATTAGGCGCAAGAGGGAGGAGCCATATCTGTTCTGACCAATCAGTGACGGTAACAGCGCTAAGCCTGCACGACTTGTGGCAGGTAGTGACGCATCTGAAATACATACAATACAGTATTATCATGGCGTTATAAGGGCTTATAACCCAACACGGGCTCAGTCTAGTTTTTATCTTGCTAAAAATAAATGCATGTTTTTGTGCCGTTCACAAAAACTTTAACGGCAACTCTTTGTTTATTATTAGGTCTCTCCGTTGTCCACTCAGTTATTTTTCTGTTTTTTTACCTAAATGCTCATAAGGCAATAATAAGGCACGACCCTCGTCGATACGTCTACGACATAGGCCTAATGTAGGCTATTCAAAAAGTATTTTTTGTAATGTATTATTTGTAGGCTACATTGCAAAATCAATTGGACATGCAATGCATTAATATATGTAACTGAAAATATCCTTACTTTTAAAATCTGTGGAAAAGATATTGACGTCTTCAACGTCCACCTGATACAAGCCAGCATCCTCGGGCCTGAGGTCATTGATGCTGAAGATCAGCTTCTTCCCAACGGTCCTGAGGCTGTGCTTCGTATTTGCTTCGACGTTGAAGAAGGGAATCATCACACCATCCTGACGATTGTAAGTAACACATTTATATAGGCCTATGCTGATAATATGGGGTTTCAGTGTTTTTCACATATAAAGGTGCTGTAGGTACGATTTAAGAGCCTGTCATTTGTTAGAACTAGAGTTATGAGTTCTCACTGTTATATATCAAAAGTGTCCTTTTGATAATGTAAGGTTATTTATAGAGCTATATGAAAGGTGGTAGTAGGCTAGTAGTAGTAGTAGTAGTAGTAGTAGTAGTAGTAACAGAAGTGAACAGGAAATGTCCGATCCACCTGGGAAATCCCCCGTCTCACCTTGTAGAGGAATATTCTACTGGATGGATCTTTTAACTCCATTTCCAGCTCAAAGGATGCTGAGCCGTCGCCTCTGACCTGAACATGCCTGAGATTTTTGAGGTACTCAATATACTGACATGGGGTGGGGTTGGGGTGGAGACAGGAGAACATGGAAAGACACAATGATATGAATGACATGGGATGTGAAATTAAAATGAGACGGTATATATATATATTTTATGCATTAACATGAAAATGACAAAATGTTCAACGTGCAGTCCATATCGATTTTGAGGGAAGTAAAAGGTTGACTGATTGATGATTACTAGCGGACGAACGCGTGGTTTTAATGGCACAAGCTGTAATGTGACCGATGGACATCACCAGATGGGATTGGATATAAAAAATGATCTAAGTGAAATAAAAGTGTGACACGAACGAGTAAGAATTGATAACACGTATCGAGCGCTCTGGCTGACCATCGACTGCTCCTCCTCCCGCTCCTGCTTCTTCTCTTCCAGCTTCTTGAGAATCAGACGCAAATCTTTGACCCCAAACTCCAAGCAGAGGCGCTCGTAATCCTTCCTGTCGGCACTCATGATGATTTCCCAGAACCGCTCATCGATTTCCCCGGGGTCTTTTGTTTGGGGTTTCACCTCTTTGCTAAAAATCAAGGGGTGACAGACAAGAAGAACACGTAGCAATACGTGACATGAACAACAAGCACGGTTCGTTTTTTAGACTGACCAGCGCTGTGTCTCAACACAACGTTAAGAGTAATACTGAGGGACATTAAGAATCGATTCCAGTTTGATGGCGTTCCGAGTCAGCCTGGAAGATCAGCCTTGGTTTACGGTGTTTATTTACACACACTCTCCTACCTCTTCTTCAACATCTTTCTGAACTCTGCAGGGTCTGTGGTGGCTGGAATGTAAAACACAAATATTTTCCATATTTGTCACTCAACAGTACTAATTGTAATGTTGCTACTCCTCATATTAACATTAATGCAGCGCATGTTGTTGCATGTATGCGACACCACTACTTACGAGTCTCCATTTGTTCCATAGCTTTCTCTTTCTTGAATCCAACTACAGGAAAGAGTGTTGTTGTTATTATAGGTACTCTCTCTATTATAGGGTCTCTCTCTCTCTCTCTCTCTCTCTCTCTCTCCCTCTCTCTCTCTCTCTCTCTCTCTCTCTCACACACATCATTTTAGCACTTACCCTCAATCACATTTAAGGTTGCAGTGCAGATGGCCTTGCCATATTTATTCACGGCAAAACACTTGTATGTGTCTGCCTCAGCGGTGGACACTTTCCTTATCTGGCAATACAAATGACCTCTGTCAGTACAAATGACCTGCAAGTCATTTGTTCATTCATCGCGTGACACATACATTTCTCAGCGAGGCTGAAATACGCCACTCACCTCCAATGAGTTTTCGCCGGTGGCGTCGTCATATTTACTTTTGAAGGTGTGGTTGTCTGTGATTTCTCCTTTGGCTCTCTTCCAAGTGACGTTCGGTTTGGGGTCCCCCGTCACCACGGCTTTGAAGACACCCAGCTTCCCTATTGGATGTGTGGGGATATCACATTCTTATTTGGCGCATCTATGAATGCCTACTTAGAGAAGATAATGGTGTGCAGGGTTGGTGTAGTATTTTAAGTTGCCGTGCATCTGCGGCATGTAAATTGGGTTTCTGGAATTGGGTACACCTTTATGTACCGGGTTCGAACCCCAATGTCCGCACTCTACCTCAAGGCAATCCTTCCTGTCCTATACTTGTGCAAGATCACCATTTAGTGTAAGTCGCTTTACATAAATATGCTAAAATGACTCAATAGAAAATGTAACTCTCACCTTCCTGGATGGTTAATGATATTGGTTTGCGTTGGAAATCCGGGGTGCTCTTTCCTTCTGGAATCTCTGCTACAAACTGTGTTATCATCACGCCGGGAACTCTGGATTTCTTCTTGATGCCGGCTGCAGAAAGTCAACACAAATGTTATCAGTTGAAATGGGACGACGGAGATGCAGTACATTCTGATACCAGTAGATGTCAGTCATGCCACGTTTTGCCACCGCGGTAATAGTAGTATAATAGTAGTGCACTAGTCAGTACCTGGAAGATGAAATGGACCACAACAACCCTACAGCATGGAGATGACAAACATTCAAAAGGGCACAACATGAGAGTTGAGAAGTACAACAGAAGTATGATATTTGGAATACCTCCTTTGTTGTTGCTTCTATTTTTTCCCCCTTTGAATGGTATATTGAATGGGACTTGCCACTGGCAGAATGGCATTTCAGTTTTTTGTGCAGTCGAAAATGTCTTCGCTTTATACATAACGTACGTCAATACAATACAATGTGTCTCGCTGACGTACTGTATGTATTGAACTATTATTTATTGGGTGTTGTCCAGCTGGCTATTTAAAACCTCTTGAACCAAATGCCATTCAAATGTTTCCACTGTGATGCCCTGGCCTCCTCTTCTCTCGCTAGCTTCTGTGGGGGATCACGCAGTACAAGACAGGAAACAACGCCATTAATCCATAGATTAATGATTCACATGGCGGGAATGATGATTGATGAACGGCATTCCTGGCAGGTATACCTGGCGCGGTCCTGCTCGGACAGATGGCGAGAAGACACGGTGTACAATAATACCTCATCGAGTAGGTATTATACCCTCCCGTTATTTAACCTACACACACACACACACACACACACACACACACACACGACTGTATATGAACGGTTCTCTATATACAGTAGGTCATTAGATATGATGGGAGGGGAGAATCAACCAAAATAATCTATGTTTGTCTACCGGTCATGAATACAGCTTGCTTTTCTTTTCACCTGGCTTGCCACTAGACACCTCATTAAAATGCTGTATATAGCGGTGAACAAGGGAGCAACCTGCACCTAACAAAAATGATGTTTGATCAGAAACGAGTCAGACAAATGGAGAACACAAACAAGTCTAGAGGACAACTCAAATTACAAGCTGGCAGTGGGCTTTGCTTTAGCTTGTTTATTAAATCATCCTAGTTATCCGGTACAGAATCAACGCGCGTGTGTGTGTGTGTGTGTGTGTGTGTGTGTGTGTGTTGGTGTGTATGTGAGAGGAACTATAAAAAACATGAAGCACATTGTTGTACATAACAGCAACTCTGAACCAAGGCAATGTAACAAGCTCTCTCTCTCTCACACACACACACACACACACACACACACACGCACACTTATTCTTGGTGTCTAATTAGAGTCTGGTTAGTTCCTACAAACCCCTGGCTGACATGATCCAAGCCAGACATCAAAGCTCTCTGCAGCAGCAATATCTATTATACCTACTGT
>OMNO01016559.1:18845-29102 GCA_900303215.1 Trachyrincus scabrus | reverse complement strand
GGGTCTTACTGGGAGGTGACCCTCTGTATGCCGCTCCTCAGGTCATCCAGGGTGCAGGCGATGAGGATGGTGGTCACCTCCATGCTGCCGTCGGTCAGCAGCTTCCCAGAAGTCCTGAGTTGATGGAGGGCAAACTGCCCCAGCTGGAGGCTCTCCTGGCGTTGGGCCGGGACAGACATCTGTGATGAGAGGGAGGGGGTGAAGCAGGATGTTATTGATTAGAGAGAGGGGGAATGTTGCCTTTTAATGGGGTTATCATTTTAACTAGCATAAAAGTCAACATGAGTGACAATCAGTGGAGTTTTAAAAAAACCCTTACCACACGCTATATTTATAAAAGGTAATTTGTACCAAATGCAATAGCTATTAAATAAGACCTGCTAAACTGATGTGATCAAACAAAACACTTTTATGTAACTTTTTTATGCGTAACTTATTTGTCTGTATGAAATGTACTCTGTTTTAATGTCTCTGAGGTGAGGCCAAAAGCTGACAACTGAAATGCTAAATGAGCACGAGTTGTTAAAGTGGGTCATTGAATCCTTTTGGAGTACGATGTGTGTTGTGCTTTAAAAACTCACTTCAGCCACTAGAGGGAGACACAGAGTGTGTTGATGTAAATAACTGCAATTACAGTAGAGGGAACCATGATACATGATGCCATTTATTAATACAGATTTACTACAGATTGAATGTATATTTGTGTTGTCTGATTAAGAGAAGAATGGCAATGTGAAGAGCAATAATAATTGTAATTGTAATTGAATAACTAGACATGTTGCCATGTGCATTTTCGGAAGAAAATGCGTGTGGTTGCATGAGCCAACTCGTCGTATGCGCAATTTTCTGTGAGCATGCTAACATGCTAATGCTAGAAAGGCTAATACACAAGCACGCCAAGTTTCAAGTCCCCGGGCCACTGAGAAGCAGACTTGTGATTGATTGAATGATGTTGGCTCATTTGCATATATATATTTGTGCATAACTCGGCCATTTTACCTCAATTAAAAAATGAGCACATGTACCAAATTGTCTGTCATTTGTTTTCATGGTTCATGAGAAAGACTTTTTTTTTTAAAATAAAGTTTAAATAAAGTTTTCCAAAATTTTGAAGGCACAGAAAAATGTATCCAGATGGACCTTATGGGTCCTTGGGGCAAAAAGATTCAGCATGTCAAATAAGGGCCATATACCAAGTTTCAGAATTTTTTGTCAATCGGGGCGGGGGTCTTGATCGTTTAACTTTGATCGCGAGTTATAGCGCCCCCTGTGGTCAAAGTGGTATTTTTTTGTAGACCTGCTTACGCGCGGGTTCTATATGTCCAACTTTTACCAACTTTTACAACTCTGAGTTGTTCACCTTTGGAGTGGTTGAAGTCACCGATTTTTCCCCATTAACTTCCATTATAAAAAATAGCTTGGAGAGCACCTACAACAGTGGTACGTTTAAATAGACACTGGCATCATTTTTTGAGCTATCGACACCAATCTTTCCATATTACCTAAGGGGGATGGTAAAGTACAGACAAAATTGTAGGTCCCTGGGCTACTCTGAATCGGACTTTGCATATTCCTTATTCGCAAAAAGTCTAAAATATTTTCACTATAAAAATAGATGGGCACTGCACTGATATACTGTATGTGCAATTTGGCATTGGTTTGGTGTTGATACCTCAAAAACTGTAGGATGAGATAGTTACGCAAAATGAGGCAGAAGAATAATGAAAAAAATAAAAATAAAAATAATAAGACAGAATAACAATAGTGTCGCTGGCTTTGCAACCAATTGTATTCTAACTATGTATGATGAAATACATAACAAATATGTCAACATTAATTATTTTATTTATATATTTGAATAAGAAGGTACCTGTTTGGGGTCGTTGCTGTACAGCACCAGACCAAGGGATTCGATGTTGAAGTTGAACTTGACAGTTTCTACAGGCCCCTCCTTCTGAGCTGCAGTCTCTCTAGGCTGCACAGAACCGTCTGAAGAGAAACTTCAAGCTTAGATACTGAGTTGACCTGTCTCGACTCTAAAATACTTACCTACTAGATATAATATCCCATTTATTTAGCTTAGAATCTACACAATAGATGCAGTAGAACAAGTCCACACCTTCCTTGCATAGGAGACATTGTATATTAATGTCTACCTTTAATAATGTAGCATATATTGGACACTGAATTCACTGAGACACTTATCCATAATGGTACAAAATGTATAGTTTCAATAATGTGGCATATACTGTCAATGTCCACCGCAACTGTCTGTAATGTTTACATTTATTTTTTGCATTCACATTGCTACGACTCATATTGTGCACATCGATATATTTTCCGTATTTCTCGCTTGTATTTTTTCAAATGTTATTTAATGATTAATTTTCTACTACTGTCCTGCACTTTCTGCTGTGGCACCTGAATTTCCCATCTGGGATTAATAAAGTACCATCTTATCTTATTGTTATCCCGTCTACAATAATGTCACTATCATGATTTGTAAGCATTATCATCAGTGTCTTTATTGTGAGTCCTAACCAGCTGCTGTCCCCATGTGTCCTACCTGTGACAGGGGAACCGCTGGTTCTAAGCTGCAGACTGGGTTCCTGTCTCTGTGTGACCGACTGCAGGCCACTGGCCTCTCCCAGGTTCTCAGTCAGGATCTTGAGCAGCACCCTCAGGTCTTCCTGACTCAGTGACACCTAGGAGATGGACAAAGTATTATCTCAGAATGTAATGCAAGTAACGTCATATCATGTAAGAACGTCACTGACCATTTTGATGGTTGAAAATTTGCTCAATAAACTTAAAGAGGCAGTGAACCTAAAATCTTATTTTTTTGGTTTTAAACGTGGTAATATATCTTATATGATCGTCAACATAGTAATCTATGCCATTTTGTCAGTTACTAAAATAAGTGTAATTTCGAGAAAATAGGTGTACAATCCTATGTTTTTGCCAGTCTCCAGCAACCAGTTTGTGAACGTTCCACTCTACTCTGAACTCAATTGTGTTCTTTTCGTGCCTCCAAGGTTACTCTTCGACATCACGACGAAGGGACACTGATTGCGAGGTTTGTGTCAATGTGTGGAGCTCCGTCTGGGCAGCGGTTGATTTTTATGTCAGAGAGAGGGTTAAGCTTCTCAGACTTATAGTATAACGCCACAGTGTGTGCGGAAAGTTGGCGTAGGTAGCAACCATGGGGATACCCCTAGAACTCTTAAATCTTTTCAATCTCATAGTGTTGGAATTTGAGCTGAAACAGGGGGTTCACCTACACTTCATAAAAAACAACTAAACTGTTACCAAATCATTGTTCACGTTCATCAAACTCAAACAAGATATTATACCAATGAAAATGTGGACTGATAAATATCCAGATAAAGCCTTATCTGGATCTCCCCTCTTTCCCTTTCTTATCACTATATACTACTTTCACACCTGTGTTGCGTAACAAATGCACCACTAATACATCTTTCACTTGGCTCTCCATCCATGTTTCCTTTAGATCGCTGGGTGGTTATACGTCGACGGGATATCAAACAGCACATAGCTACATTAATTAAACCAGTCTCAGTTATCAGTACAGATAAAGAGTACATCCGTGGAATCTAATCTTAACTGTCTTGTTGGTCGTTCAAAACAAAACAGGGACACAGCAGAAATCAAATGTTTTTCATTTTCAGTGTTGTGGGGTATAATGACATTATATATATATATATATGTTGCTAATATGAGTATGTACTAACTTTAAACACAAATTAAATTAAATACAGTTTAACAGAAAAATGTCTACCCTCATGGGCTTGAGGTCTCCATCAATCTCAATAGCAGCCATTTTCTTAAACCAGGAAGCGGCCAAGTTCCGCTTGATGCTGAGAACCAGGTTTACTGGTTCCAAGAGCCTTGTACCCAGTCGGGCTGAGGCAGGATCCATGCAGATCCTGGTGGAATCACAAAATAAGAAAATAAATACACATTTGTAATGAGCTTTGGACAACAAACATTAGAGTTTTTAGTTTTCCAGTGAAATTGATGAAGAAAATTCAGACCAAACCTGGAGAGTTTGAGCTCAGTGAGCTGAACGTCCATGTTGTCTATGATGGCCGGCAGTGGGCACCCCTCCACCGGCAGGACGGAGAAGCTGTTCTCCACCGTGATCAGACCCAGGTCTACCTCCAGTGCATTGTGGGACTCAGAGGACTGGGGGATGATGATGAGGGGGGCCTTCAGTTTGACGTCCATGGAGAGACGGAAGCTCTTCTGGGCGAAGTCCCGGACGCTGGAGGCTGCCTTCTCCGCCGCCTGGGCTGTAGCAGCGCTCAGGGCCTCCTTGGCCGCCTGGAAGTGGTTGGTGAAGTTCTAAAGAAAAAAAAAGGTGAGGAATTTGCTTCCAAAACATTTTGGAAACAAATCTGTGAAATGTTCTCCACAAAACACAGTGAACTACACACAATGACTGTATGAACTGTATACTTCCATTGGTTCTCTGTTTAACTCTGTCTCTCTATGATGCATATACCTATATACATTCAGTAGACACTTTTATACAAAACTTACAAGTTAGGCTGAGCATACGATAAAAATTGTATGTAGTATTAGTAAAAAAAAGGTATAGTGCCGCACAGCCTAATAAAAAAAAATGGACAGAGTGCAAAGTAGCTGTAGGAATCAACAATACAATACATATTGACAACAATACAAGGTTAGTCACATAGACTTACCAGAAGGGACATGACGAACTTGTGAAGGTAGACCACCTGAATGCAACACACGTTCAGCTTGACCCTGCCATCCACCTGGGAGGTGTCTGTGTAGCCAGAGCCCTCGGTGGCACTGGGAGTCAGGCTCATGGTGAAGCTGAACACCTCGTCTCCCACGATGGAGATGATCTGTTATATAAATGGAAACAGGTAGCCTCATCTCTACAATAATGATGAGCAATGATGATGAATATTACAACTAACTTAACACTATCTTACCCCCATTCATTGAAGAATGTAGCCATTGCTGACATACCTTTTTGTGGATACTTTTGGGATCAACGTTGATCACAACGAAATCTCGAAGGCGAGCAGAGAGATGCGTTTGGGGCCCTTGCATCAGTAATGAACCATTAACACCTGACCAAAAAAGGCACACATGTTGAATTGAACCTTTTATCTTTTGTCAAATTTAAAGGTTCTAGGTCTGTGTCTAGTACCATGGGACACCATGGCACACTTGGCCTATGCATGAGCATGGGCCAGATGTGCTGTAGTATTCTTCTCTCAACATGATATCTTACTCATTGTATTATATTTACACACATAGGTTGCGCCCTTGTAACACAACTTTAGGTACATAATTAGTGTAATTGACACAGGAGCCATTGTACCTTGGATTTTGATGTCGGCTATGTTGCGGCTCTGGTCACACACCAGGACGTTGAATGCTCCCAGCTGCATCATCACCTTCAGGTCAATGACGTCCGTGTCTGCAGCCGCACCCGACATAGCTGGCAGAAAAACAAAGACAGTTGCTTCTTTTATCAAGGGCTTTATTGTTAAGAAGATGCCAGGAAATTAAAATACATAATACACACACACACCACATCACCACTATCGCTGTTTCAACAATGAATCAATAACAATTAAACTCCATTTATTTGAATTACATACACACTACTGCCATTGTTAGATTTGAGATCGATTTCCTTTGGAAGATTGAAGTTTACTTTTGTTATTAAACAATGAGCTTCAATGCGGTGGATATTGGTTCGGGAAAGGTGTGTTAAAATAAGCCCTATTTCTGCTCACAGGGGCTTTTTAGTTTAGTTTGGTTTCTAAAAGCCACTACAATCACAATAAAAAGAGTTGACACCGTATCGCACTGTTGGCTATTGGGGGATTCCGGGTACAAAATAAAACAAATATCCATGTGAGCTCACATATTCATTTGGTATCATTTGGTAGAAAGAGGGCCGTTGGCATGCAGTGACTTTTATTATAACACTTGACTGTTCTCATTGGTGGGAAAGAGGGAAATTACACTGCAGTTTATTCGTTTTGTTTATCTTTAACATGTGATCCCCACATCTCTCCTCTCCTGTTCAGCCGGATGTTTGGTTCATTACAAAAGTGGGTCAACAAGAGAGCTGCCAGAGTGAATTAAATACTAAAGTCCCATGACCACTGACCATTTACTGAGCAGACCTCCCAACTGTTTGTCTATGTTTAGTTTTGAATGTGCGTGTGTGTGTATATAGTATGTGTGTGTGTGTGTGTGTGTGTGTGTGTGTGTGGATACACCGTAGGCGTGCGAAAACGTGAGATTAAATGCCCGCCCACGAAGGTGACGGCGAAGCCTGCAGTCTGCAGAAGGAAATCAGTCATGTGAAATATAACGCTGTCTTTATATAGGCCTATTATATACAATAGGTCTATATTAAGCAGGCCTATACCAAATATATTAAATGTCTCTCAAACGAATATGTCTCAAATTGTACAATATATAGGCCAAACACTAAATACAATAACTGCGTTCTTGTGTCTGAGACGCATCGCCATGCACACAGAGTATGGAGTTCTCAACCACTTGATTTGTTATTATTGATTCGTTCCTATAACTATATAGGCCTAATTAAAAACACACATCGCCATACGCACAGTGTACAATTCTCAACTGCGTGGTGCGTTATTATTCATTCCTGCATATAATTATATAATTAAAAAGGTTAATGTCATTGTTGCCATTATTATTATATCCTACCTTATCTCCAAACAATGTAGGCATTTCCTACTGTTTAATAAGCGCTGTCCCCCACGTGGGGAGCGGTCATGGGAGCGGTGTGGAAATAGGTGGAGCTGGGTTGGGGGTGTCCTCGTGGGGTCGGCCCTCACACGCGTGTAACATCAACACACTGGTAGTCACACACTCGCACATTTTAGCCCTCGCACGGGGTGTGTGTGTGTGTGTGTGTGTGTGTGTGATATGCATATTGTATTTACTTATATTTACTATGTTTTATTGGCTTCAGTTTACACTCCTATATCACCTTTTCATGTGGACTAAACAAACACCCCCCCACGCCCCTTTCTGTGACTGAGTAAGTGAAATATGTATACAAGTATACTGCTTACATTAATTTTTACAGTACATATTTCACATTTCTTCTGTGTCAGTAATACAAATTATTTTACAACCATATTTAAAATAATGAATACCTAAAAAAACAAACAAAATGTAAAAATTGTATCAACTAATTGTATCAACTTTTTTTAGAACGGAGGGACGAGAATATGATCACCTGTAAATAATCGTGTTCTATGAATGCAAGTACCGCAGGATAATCTGCTTGTACAACTGTGTATTATGGTCTTACTGGACTTGCTAGAGACAGCCTTGCTTGGCTCGTCTGGCTTGGGCCTGGGCTCCCTCTCCGGCGAGGGAAGGTTGTCTGAGGACAGAGCTGCAGACAGGAAGTTAATGGTGGACAGGAGTGCTTCAGTGTGCAGCAGCAGGTCCAGAGAGGTGAAGGTGACCTAAAGAGAGAGAGAGAGATTTTTGGATTTTACTTTTGTAATATTTTACTTTTGCGTATCAAGCCGAAGCCATGACCGTCTGTTTGCGAAGGTCATGTGGAAGAGACAAGCATGTAATTCCTCTAATGGCCTTTAGGCAGTAGGTGGATACAGAGTGACCTGCCAACATTCTAAGTCAATGGGAAGAAATGTGATTTCATTCTCATTATTGGCTTAAATATAAAGCCAATATTTTTCTTTGTTCGGTTAGAATCTCAGTAGCTAGTTCATCTTCAAATTATGTATTTTCCGAGGTCCTGGTTGACAATTATACTTAATTAAAAAGTTATTAAGGATTTCATATTAATGAGTTTTGGCAATAGACTAGTGCGAGGCGGCCATTCAAGCCCCGCCCTCCATGTGGATCGTTTTGCTGGTTGCAAAAATCTGAAACAATGGTGACGCTCCGTAGAAGGCAAATCTACCGCTCCGTAGAAGGCAAATCTACACCCGCAAAACGGTTACGTTAACCAATGGGTGATATTGGTGTACATATTTTTTACATATTTTATTATGGTATATACTGTATATTCCCCTTTGTTTTAAATCTACTTTGGAAATGTACAAATATGTGAGAGACAGAGAGAGACAGAGAGAGAGAGAGAGAGAGAGAGAGAGAGAGAGAGACCTTGGATCACAGTGTAGTTGTGCTTACTCACATTGATCATTTGCTCTGTGTTCTTGTAGACGGTAGCGAAGTTGGGGCAGTTTCTGTCCGCCTGAAGAGGAACAGAGCAGAACGACCCATGAAGGCAAACAGTGACTTCCCTGCCTCATATATGCATGTCATTAGGACTATAAAAACGCATGAAACCATGAGAAAAGTTGCATTAATAAAATACCAATGACTTGCAAAATGTGCCCTGATATTTTTTATGGATGTCACGGCATGGTTTATTGCAAGTTTATATAATGTGTTACAATCCTGCATTAGCACTCTCTTTGCCTTCAGGATACATTTAATTATGAACGGCAGCTGGAGTCTGACTCCCCCTCTCCATCAACCCAGTTAAGAGGCAGTAGCTTCCAGTTTGACCATCAACATGTCTGTGTTGTCTCAGACGTGCCTGGAATCAGAGCTATGGTTATGGAAAGGGGGCCATATGGGTCTTCAGGTAGGGCTGCCATCAAGACGTATTCAGGAATTAGCTTGCATTGGTAATTCGAGGAAACATGCTGTTTCATGTGTTCTTTATACTAAGAGGATGTATACTAAGAGGATGTCACCACCTGTTACGTTACATATTTTTTTAATGTCACTTACTCCTCACTTCCTTTTGTGTGATCGTAAGCTAATATTAATAAATATCGTCATCACACATGCATACTAGTAACTAAGCAATATAAAACACAATGCTGGGTGTTGTGTGCGTACCTTGAAGTACTGCACTTTGAGAAGCTCCGCTCCTGACTCCACAGAGGAGCTGATCAAACACAGAGGCTCACCGCCAGAGTCTGTCCACAGGGGAGAGGACACACAGAAGATCACCAAACAAAAACGCTGTCTTCAAAGAAACGTGCTTCATTCACTGCGTGACTGGTAGACACATAGACACATAGACACACACACACACACACACACACACACACACACACAGTAGTGGTATGTATCGAATGGTCCTTTAAAAACTTGTCATTGATGCGAAAGTACCGTATAATTTTCTTTATTTCACAAAAACAAAGCTTCCTAAAAGCTATGCTTTCACTGTTTTACCATTAATTAGTAGAAATGTACTTGGATTGAATTATTCCTTTAAATAATAATGAAACAAAATCACTCATGTAAATATAATAATGATTGTAGATCATGTCATGTGGCTCTGGTTATTGTTACGGACCTGTGAACTCCAGGCACTTCATGGAGATCTTCCTGATATAGGTAGTGGCACACGGGCTCTTACACAAATACTATGATTGTTATGGTTATGGTTACGGACCTGTGAACTCCAGGCACTTCATGGAGATCTTCCTGATGTAGGTGGTGGCACACAGGTCAGACTCCCTGACTTTGGTATCGATGCCCAGATGGGTCATGTGGAGGACCAGGAAGGCACTTTCCTTCTGCTCGCTTGACTTAGTTAGCTTCAACACCACCTTCAACATCACACACACACACATTTATTTTAATTCACAAATTACATTAATGTGCATTGGAATTCAAAATATACAGAGATTTACCGAAATACAGGCACTTAAGGGTACAGGTAGCACAGTCTTCCCCACACTGCCAGGCTGCCTATGGTTGCTGAGATTGAGCAACACCTAGCCAGCTATTTAGATTTCTATTTTGCTGGTGTATATGTCCCAGGCTGCCAAATATAAGAGCTATGATCCTACAGTTATAGCCTAGGTTGTGGATGCATGTAGCTAGATGCTGGTACTTCATCAGCTTGGTGTTATATACATGGTCCATGTACAAGTCATATGGACGGCCTACCTCTATAACAAGCATCTTTGACCTCTGTCTATCAGAACAATGTCAGGTGTGTTTGGGATGTTTAAGAACACATCCAGAGTGCTGTTGTTAAACCGCCATTACACAGGAGTGTTTGTAAATGGAGTTAGTTCTCCAGACTTCTCATCTCATCAGCAACAAGGTTAACAATATGATCATGCCTGGCGATGTACAAACTCTATCACAAACACACACACACACACACCCAACAGTACCTTCTTCTGGTCCCTCCAGCGG
>OMNO01016559.1:3623-18825 GCA_900303215.1 Trachyrincus scabrus | reverse complement strand
TTAAACCGCCATTACACAGGAGTGTTTGTAAATGGAGTTAGTTCTCCAGACTTCTCATCTCATCAGCAACAAGGTTAACAATATGATCATGCCTGGCGATGTACAAACTCTATCACAAACACACACACACACACACACACACACACACACACACACACATGTATAAAGGAATTGCATGTGTGGATCATTTTAACCTTTATTACACGATTACAGTCTTTTATTACAGAATAAAGGGCTTTTTTAGTTTTTAGAACAAATCTTTTCTGAAACTCTTAGGCTTACTGAGGGGGTGCAGCCTAATGGTAAAATGCAGTCTATATGGGACTAGAACTATGCTATGACACTATGTGAGACAAGATAGGGGTGAGTGAGAAACATGTGCTGTACCTCTTTGATTTCAAAGTTGAGGAGAACATTGACTGTGTTTTCTTCCAGAGCTCCGTTGGTCATGATGGGCTGGACTCCTGGTCGGACTGGTAGAGATACAGGCTCCACCTGCTCTTCAGTGAACACTGCCTTCTCTAGGAGATAGGAACATGGAAACAGATTAAACTAAACAATTACACATTTGATTAAGAAATAATTTGCCGTCCAATTTGTTTCTAGTGGAACATGCAATTGGATAGTAACTGGATACAGCAAGACAATTCAAGAAGAAATAGAATTAAAGATGCTAGCAGCCTCGAAAGGTATTCACAGGTAGGTGAATACCTGACAAAGGTATTACATTTTTACTGTACAGAAAAATCTATCCTGACGGACATTATGGGTCCAAGAGGTAAAAAATGTTAGCATGTCAAATAAGGCCTACATACCAAGTTTCAGAAATTTTCGTCCATCGGGGCGAGGCTGAGTGTTTAACTTTGACCACAAATTATAGCGCCCCCCTATGGGCAATGTGGCCGCAAACCTTTTGGAAACCTGCTTATCGGGAATACATATGTCGTCTTCGCAACTTTTTACCAATCGGGGGCTGAGCTATAAGCGTTACCAATCCGGAATAATAAGAATAATAATTTGTACAAATACAACAGGTATCCCCAGATACTAAAAAGAAAATCCACAACCATGGCACACCATGTAGCATACTGAAAACCAATGTGCTGTATTGCATAATAGGTAAAAAAAACTAAAAAAAGGGGGGGAGCACCTTGGGACACCTGTGTCCTTAAGACCCTGTGGTGTTCTTTACTTCCCTCTCCAATGTTCTCCACCAAGATCTTCATCAAAACACCAAAGTCATCCTGGCCCAGACACATCTAGACACATGGAAGATGGAAGAAATTTAAACACAGTAACCATTTAGAAATATTGTTTAGAACGACAACTGTGATACGCTGAACAGAATGGTTGGTGTTGTATTGATTCTCACATTCAAGGACTTGAGCACGCCTTGGACTTGCACACCAGGGATCCTGGTGAACCAGGAGGCAGCCAGGTTACGGTAGATGAGGAGCTCCAGGTTGATTGGTTGTAGAATCTCAATATCTGCTTGTGAAGAGTCCCGTTTCAGTGTGGTTCTGTGAACAGATACAAAGGTTATGGTGATTGATGGAAACATTAAGGTAACATGTGACGACCCTCTCTCTCTATCTGCAACAGGGACACAGTGGACAGAGCTGAGAGGGTTGTCAGCTGATGGGCCTGCAGGCTTCATAAGCTGTACAATGTCAGCCATTCTCTCTCTCTGTATCTGCTGCAGGGACCCAGTGGGCAAAGCTGAGAGGGTTGTCAGCTGATGGGCCTGAAGGCTTCATAAGCTGTACCATGTCAGCCATTCTCTCTCTCTCATCCCACACAGGTAGGTTTTGGTTTTGGTTGCTATTGGTTTGGTTTGGTGCTTTATGGTTTTGGTTGTGTCTTTTTAGGGCTAGGTCCTATGTTGTGTTTTATGTTGTGTTTACACCATACAACAGCCCCACAGCACATTCATCCATAAACTCACCACTGATTATACAGACTACATGTTATATTCTTATATTATTTCTAATAAATACTACTTATATATTATATATATAAGTATAACGTTTACCATATATGTAGACATCAGTAATATGTAACTCACTCAATTCAAAAAGACGCTATTTGGCCACGATTTCCTACTCACACAACCATGAGCCAACAGCAAACAATGTCATGTTTTATTTCACTAAATATTTTTCATTTTAGTTGACAAAAGGCCCTGGGACATGTGAGAAATGATATACTACATTTGACAAAGGCATTAACATAAACACAACTTCTTGTGTGTTTTTTTTTTTAAGATGAGTACATCGTATTTATCTTACCTGGACAACTTGAGGTGTGTCAACTTGACATCCATCTTCTCCAGCACTGCAGGGAGAGGCAGGTGACCCTCCGTGGGCAGCAGGGAGAAGCTGTTCCCCACTGTGATCAGACCCAGGTCCACCACAAACGCATTGTGGGACACGGAGGACTGGGGGATGATGATGAGGGGGGCCTTCAGTTTGACGTCCATGGAGAGACGGAAGCTCTTCTGGGCGAAGTCCCGGACGCTGGAGGCTGCCTTCTCCGCCGCCTGGGCTGTAGCGGCGCTCAGGGCCTCCTTGGCCGTCTGGAAGTTGTCCACAAACATCTAAAATAAAGGGGAGGATGGTGGCCAACACGTAGGCAGATGAGACACGAAACACGCTGAGCTGGGTACATACAGAGTGACATGGAGTGAATAACATTATGTTGCATGTATCAATACATACTATATCAATAAGTAAATCATGCAACCACAATAAAATCAATAGTAACATTTACAATTTTAAAGAAATCTCTCAAGAAAATGGGGTAATAAAACAATAGAAACGCTAGCGGTTTAAAGTGGGAGTTAAGTGAGAGTTGGAAAGCACTTATGAATAGAGTGTTAAGTACTGTTTACATGGTGCACATGAAAAGCATTCAAGACAAACCATTCCAGAATAAAATATTTTCATGGTCAGACAGAGGTCAAACAGAATAGGATTAAGATTAAGCAGATTTGTTGGGTTCACTGCAAAGAACAATTCAACCAGCGACCAGCTAATTGACATCTAACCAGACGCTTTCTGAATTTCTCTGTTGTGCCAAACCCAAGTCATTTGCCACAGAAAGTAAGTCAAACCAGATTCAATTTCTAATGCTACAAGACCTCAGCCTTGTTTCCACAATGCTCAAGTCATCGAGACACTGACATGCAGTTAAGAATCATCAAGATAATTAGAAGCAATGCAAGTTGGAGACTGCCAACATACATTTATTTTACTCATCTCATTACACAAAACACTGCTCAAATATCGTCAACCAGCCAGTGGAGTGCATAAGAAGCTATTCTATTTTTTGTTGGTACTGTTGCTGTAACATTTGTTATTGATGCCAAAGGTTTTACTCTGATTATCAACCTATATTCAGACCACTCTGTGGTTGTTTGCTCCGATCCATCATCTTTCTGGCCTCATGCCATCTGCTGCTAGACAGTTAAATTAAGTGTTTCTCACCCTAAAGCCACTGCAGTAAAGCATTCATGGGGACTGACGCAGACACAGTATGCTACAGTATAGAGTGCTTTTCATCTACTGCATTTACTCACACAGGTGGAGGGTTTGCCAGATCAAAACGCAGGTTTCGGAACAGGGTGAACGTTGGAACATTGAAAAAGGATAGAGAGGCGTGCAACTAACTAATTGGCAGACAGGACAAACATGTGTGCCTGGAGTAAACAGTGCACTTGTAATTATGTCCACGCCATCACAAAGCAATAATTGTTACTTTGTTTACTGCTTGTGTGGCCTTACAGATTGTTGAAGCACAGAGTAGCACTGGGAAGATAAGCAGCAATAACCTCCAACTTGCATGGACTTTAAATACACTTTAAATGAGGGCAACCTGTTGCCAAGTCAAGAGACTACTAGGTCAAATGCCTTATGTTGATAGAGCAGGTGTGGTTTCATAAAGATTAACCATTGTCCGGGAAATAATAACACTACTTTGTTTGCTTCATGAGTATTCCTCCTATGTGGAGTTGCCTTGCCCAGTTATACTAAACTATATACAGTTATACTATACTATATACAGTTTTACTATAATATATATAACGATATAAAACCTGTACAATATAAGCAGCAGGACTTCTGTGAGTGAAGCTGCAAAGCAAAAGGTTTTTTTGGTTTTAAATGCAGTTCTGTGCTGCATGCCAGTGCTTGTACCTCATCCCCAGATGGACACTGAAAGCTAAGAAATGTCTGGAAAGAACAAGAGACGGTTAAACACACAAAAAAATAAAAAAAATAGAAGAGAAAACATAGCATAGAAGACAAGGAATCAATATGCACATCTGTACACAAGTACCCCTATGGAAATACAATCTCTCAACACCTCACAGACAAGTAAAGAAAATGTAGCATAGAAGACAAGGAATCAATATGCACATCTGCACACAAGCACCCTTATGGAAATACAATCTCTTAACACCTCACAGACAAGTATGAATATGTGCACCTTCTCCAACTATGCCCAGCAGTTATGTTTCCCAAGCCAGAGATATGAGATATGAAGAGATATGTGTGTGGTGCCTATTAATATTCCTATGTTAACATCACAGTCTATTGCGGTTTAAAGAAGGAAAATAAAATAAGGGGGAATAGATTGATGGAGGTTTGTGTTCTCACCAGCAGGGACATGAGGAACTTGTGCAGGTAGATGATCTGGATGCAGCCCAGTCTCAGGGTCAACTTCCCGTCTACCTTGGAGGTGTCGGAGTAGCCCTCTCCCTCGGTGGCACTGGGGTACAGGGACAGCTTGAAGCTGAACACCTCCTCGCCCATGATGGACACCGCCTGCACAAGAGGAGTCAGCATCCAATCATAATCATCATACAAATACTGCTGGGACTTTTAAATTGGAACAACATCTACTGTTGTTACAGTGTTGCTACTGTTGTTACAGTAGACTCTAAAGGCATAAATGGCAGCTTTTCCCTTAAATTGAAATGGACCTCTCAGTGAAATAAGAATATATATTTCTATATATTCCTGTAGCACTGAGAGTGAGAGCATGGAACTAAACCATGAGTGAGTGTATTTTAAGAGCATTTTGTTTTAATTCAATGTACCTTTTTGTGAATAGTTTTGGGGTCAACGTCCATGACCACAATGTCTCGGAGTCGTGCAAACACCTCTGTTTCTTTGGCCTGGACCAGGACTGAGGCATCAATGCCTAGCAACAGACAAGAATATAGATGTTATGAAGCTTCTGACAACTTAAAACAACGGAGTCATTCATGCTCCAGGTTAGAAATAGGATCAAAATATGATGATTTAAGCGCAAATAGAAAAAGGACATCCTACCTTGAACTATGATGTCAGCAATACTACGCTGGTCATCACACACTTCCACGTGGAAGCAGCCCAGCATGGCAAACAGCTTCAAGCTAAACACACTGCCATCCTTGGAACCTTTTGACACTGACCAACAAGCATGGGCACACATATTGTAAACATACACTCTGGGTATCTGTTGTTTAATAAAATGTCATATTCCAATACTTTAAAACAGATACCTCTCAATGACCATGCATGTTTACCTTATATTGTTTGTCATTTGGCCCAGGACCCACCACATATTGGTACATTCTCACCATTACCATGTCAAAAAGGTGAATCATTAAGATTTCTCAGTATATATTGTTCATCAATGCAGTGTCCCCCTTTTCAGTCTTCAAACATGCTAATGATCAAATGCATATAGGCATGCCCATGCATGTGTATTTCTGAACAAAATGTTCCGAAAAATGTTGTTTGTGGCCATCCTGCGACCCACTTGGTCCCCTGCTGCGACCCACTTATGGGTCCCGACCCACAGTTTGAAAACCACTGGCTTATAGTACCCCCCCCCACACACACACACACACACACACACACACAGACACACAGTGAAATGTTGCATCACTATGTTCAAACATGTTCGACTTCTGGGAAAAGGCAAAATGTCCTATTTTACTCTACTCTGTAAGATATTATGTAAGGAAAGGAAAGGATATTAAAATGGCTTTTTTCATATTTTGATATTGTTAATTTTAAAGCGGCATGAGATAACTCTGAGAACACTTTGGCGGCCACTCTGGTGGTGATAAAAAACTGCACTGCGTTTTAAGAACATTGCTGTAATGACGTATACAAACACAAACATGCGTGGAGCAGACTGCAGTATGTACTGTACTTGTATGGACTGGAAGGATGGCTTCAAATCAGGTAACTGACCCAGTCTTCTTTCTTTTATGTGCATGAAGGTAAATTACATTGAGCAACATTTTCAGTTTATTAGTAAATATACGGACATTGCAAACACTATTGTAAAGATGCAATATAACATGACATTGCCTGTTGCCTGCTGTTCCATCACAGTAGGCTAACTGGAACTGAGCTAGGCTATTTTATCCTCCAGCTACCTACACAACAAGACTTGCAAGCATCAGAAACGCATAGTAAATTCTACACCTCCCCCTCGATAACTGTCTCTATAACACGCTGATTCTGATAAACTGCGATTGTTGAGATGGCTCCCAATTTAACAATATATTACGTGTACTGTGATGTTATTCAATAAGTCACGCACCTTGTTAACTCACACACTTTTGATGGACCCCAACAGCTGTGAGTAATCGATAACCATAACTTACAAGAAAGTCAAAAACGTTATACTTTTGACACAATGCGACCACCCGTCTTCCTCACTCATAATAGTCTTTCTGTTTCTCATTCAAAAATGGAGGCTACCATGGCAATCGTTGTTGCGAATGTCTCCCCAAATAAACTAGTACAAAACATTACTAAAATGACTTTCGATTGACAGCCCTACTTGTAAAAAGCCTACCCTCCTCAAATATTCATGCAGTCATGTAGGCACATGTAGGTGTTATTGTTGCAACTCAATGTTATTTATCCATGTAGGCACATGTAGGAGTTATTGATACAACTCAATGTTATTTATCCATGTAGGCACATGTAGGAGTTATTGATACAACTATTGATACCGTTTCGGCATGTGGATCATCAACTGGTCTTCCAGTTCCTTCAATCTGTCGTACCAATAACTACTCTTGTTTTTTGAAGACTCTTGTCATATTCTTTTTTCAGTTGCAAACTTTTGGGAGATCTTGTTGTAGTTTTTTCTTTGTAACGCTATCAGTCGCTTGGGATTCAGAGTTCATTCTGTGGATTTTGCAGGGGATGTTGTCTGCTTGATGATGTGATATACGTAAAACGCGTCACTTCCCCTGTGACGACAACATTTCCCGCCACTGTACTAGCCAGTACACTGAAATTCTCTCATGCAGTCTCATGTCACAAAAAACATTTTTTGGGTCTTGCTAAGGCCAATTCATAAACAGAAAAAAAACTGATTTATCTCATGGAGCTTTAAGCTCACCTGTCTTGCCTGGTCCGGTCTTCTCCACCTGTTTCCTGGTATCCATGTCTCTGGAGGCGGTGAGCTCTGGGGGCAAAGCGCTGCTTAGGTAATTGATGGTGGACAGCAGAGCTTTGGTGTGGAGCAGGAGATCCAGGGAAGAAAACTCCACCTGGGGAACACAAGATGAGATGAGATGAGATTGAGAAATCTCTTGCACCTAGAGGAAGCTCCCTTCGTCTCTCCAATTGAAAGGCATTATGTTAGTTAGCATTTGTATTGTCACTGCAGCCAAGAATTTTTTCTGCAGCTTTGCCATACGACCCATTCATTATTCACAGGGATATTACAGTCTATTGCTAATTAACTTGCAAATCCATGTACTCAGTAGATTATACACTGTATGTGCTCAGTAGGTAATACACTGCGGGTACTACTCAGTAGGTAATACACTGTATGTGCTCAGTAGGTAATACACTGTATGTACTCAGTAGATTATGCACAGTATGTACTCTGTAGGTAATACACTGCTGGTACTACTCAGTTGGTAATACACTGTATGTACTCAGTAGGTAATACACTGCTGGTACTACTCAGTAGATTATACACTGTATGTACTCAGTAGGTAATACACTGCTGGTACTACTCAGTAGATTATACACTGTATGTACTCAGTAGGTAATACACTGCTGGTACTACTCAGTAGATTATCCACTGTATGTACTCAGTAGGTAATACACTGCTGGTACTACTCAGCAGATTATACACTGTATGTACTCAGTAGATTATACACTGTATGTGCTCAGTAGGTAATACACTGTATGTAATCAGTAGATTATACACGGTATGTGTTCAGTAGGTAATACACTACTGGTACTACTCAGTATGTAATACCCTGTATGTACTCAGTAGATTATACACTGTATGTACTCAGTAGGTAATACACTGTATGTACTCAGTAGGTAATACACTGCTGGTACTACTCAGTAGGTAATACACTGTATGTACTGAGTAGGTAATACACTGTATGTACTCAGTAGGTAATACACTGCTGGTATTACTCAGTAGGTAATACACTGTATGTGCTCAGTAGGTAATACACTGCTGGTACTACTCAGTAGGTAATACACTGTATGTGCTCAGTAGGTAATACACTGTAAATAATCAGTAGATTATAGACTGTATGTACACAGTATGTAATACACAGCCCGGTTTCATTATCATCTATATCACTCGCTGGGGTTCGCTGACAGAATTTATTTTGGAGCCAAGCTGCTGCAGCAATGTCTGCTGTTTCCAGACTAATATCTCCATGCAAAACTGGAAGTATACTCGCAAGATTTAGGCTGGCTTCTTGTTTACACAAGACAAATATCTAGATTCCGTTTTTGAATCTAGATTAAAAAACTCCTCTGTTTACACTAAGGGCACAACGTGTTCATAATGGTCTCAGTTTGTTTAGGCGTTAATCTGCTGTTATTGTTATTGTATTTTACCTTCCTATATCCATGTTTGCGCTTCATTTTCATTTCCAAGATCGGGTATAATTATGTTTATTATCAGCCCATGGCACAGACGTTATAATAAGGTGTTCAAGGAGGTACCGCACGGCACAGCTCTGACTGTTTCAGAGACATTTGCATAAGACACCCCCCTTACTTTATCTTGGTTGATGATCAGTGACATACGAGATAAGCACAGGATTTGACAACAATTGCGTGAGAGCTTCTGTCTATCTCTAGTCAATCTAGATTGAATGTAGCATACACTACCTCTGGAGGTTGTTCTGAAATGGTTATCTACATCTCTTGTTCCTGCTTGTTTAGACGGAGAAAACATCCGTCTCTGCATTGCCATCTCACTGTTTTCAAATTTATCTTTAATGAGAGATTCAAACCACAGGGCCATTGAAACAATGTGATTCAATTTAAAAAATACAGAAACAGGTAATAGTGTTTAAATGTATATATAGGACATATAGCATGATAAAAAACAAGTTAATATTAGTTAATAGTGAGTAGTTTCTGGATAAAACAAGTCATGTACATTTTACATGCATGGTTCCCATCGTTAAGGAGCCATGAGGAAGGCCCTGTAGAGATCTATTTTTATATATTTAAATAAAATTATATTTTATTATTGAAGACAGACGGTCTAGAGTCCCTAAAAACATTGACACAACATATGAAGGCTAACAAAGTAAATATGCTTCGCCCACATAATGACACATTAACTATTACCAGCTTGGTCTTGGTCTTCAGGCCTCGTTTGTTAAAAGAGAGAAGAAAAGTTGAAAAATGCTGGAATGAGCAGAATGGCCATTTGATTAAATAGTTTCAAATGGCAACATACTGTACATATTGTCTGTTCTTATGTAAATGATGTCCCTGTGAGGAATTGTTGGTGATGGGAATTGTCTTTTCACTCTCTGCCTTGAATTCCCTCTCCTATTCCTTCTGCAACTACGGTAATGCCTGTAACATAACAATACAAGAGCTGGTGCATCACTCACCTTCAGTGTCTGCTCTGTGTTGTCAAAGACCGATTGGAAGTAGGGCCCATTGGAATCAGCCTGGGAAACGCGCACACACAGACAAGATAATAATAGCATTAGGCTTCTTAATTGTCCGCCCTTCTGTTTACATTAAAGAGACCAATTAACAGTGACTAGTGTTAATTAAGTGTTAATTAAACCCTAACCCTAAATAATATGGAGGCCCTTTTTGTGAACGACACAATGAAGAGGGTTGCTATGCATCACACTTTGGCTATTTCATTTTTCTTTATTCTTTCAATCTTCTATATTTCTACTTGTCTACTTAGGGTGTAGCGCCTTACCTTAATATACTCCACCTTGTCTACTTAGGGTGTAGCCGTCTTACCTTAATGTACTCCACCTTGTCTACTTAGGGTGTAGCCGTCTTACCTTAGTGTACTCCACCTTGTCTACTTAGGGTGTAGCCATCTTACCTTAGTGTACTCCACATTGTCTACTTAGGGTGTAGCACCTTACCTTAATGTACTCCACGTTGAGCAGGTCCATGCCCTGTTTGTCTGAGGAGCTGATCAAATGGAGAGGCTGGTTCCTCTGATCTGTTAGTACAAACACAGTCTAATATTAACTTCAATGGTATTTATAGCATTCTCTGTATTGATTAATTGATTGCTTTATTTATGTAGTGGTAGTCGCAGTCGTAGCACCACTACCACAACCATTTCACACATTATCATAGCTACAACAATACAACAATAGTAATAAAAATAATCATAGTAGTTTTGATTAAACATGAAAAGACTACAATAGCAGTAACTAATATGACACGTGTGTGGGTGTGTGTGCGTGTGTGTGTGTGTGTTTTCTCACCCCTAATTTCAAAGAAGTCCAACCCTACTTTGCGCAGGTATGAGGTCACAGAGAGGTCAAATGACCTCAGCTTGCCTTCAGTTCCTAGCTGTGTTGCACTGAGAACCAAAACTGTGTTTTCCTGGTCTGCCTGCCTGGTTAGCTCCAGCAGGACCTACATAAACACACGCACACGCACATACAATGATAAAATGTATTTATAATAGTATACATACAATCCTTAAAAATGAGAACAGTTACGCACCATTTTGACTTCAAACTTGAACTGCACATTAGTAAGCTCCTCTACTACTGATCTCTGGTGGTCTTCATCCATAGATCGCTCACTGGTGTCTTCAGAAGAATCTAAACAACCAGAAGAATGATAATCAGAGTCTGCACATCTACAATGTACAGCTTACAATTTGAACCACACGCGTTAGAATTTATTTTCCTCTTGAGGGAGTATGAATTACAGCTTTCAGTAGACTTCAAATTGGAGCAAATTTGGCCAATTTGTTCACACAAAACAACCCTGTGTGCTGTAGACCAACCTGTTTCCATGGTATCAAGGAGAGCCGGATGCAGGCTCAGACCTCTGGCTCTGGCCCCAGCTAGGGGAAGGACCTGCAGCAGACAACCAGTACAACACACTTGTAAAACATAGCTACTAATACACTGTTATACATAGTCACGTTTTAGGTAAAACACTTGTAAAACATAGCTACTAAGACGTGTGTTTTAGGTAAAATAACAAACGTGTAGATAAAAGCTGCCTAATTGAGTATTGTCGGTAAGGAAATTCTGTCCGTTTTAGGTCAGTGCTTTAAAAGTTTGGGTTGAGTTTTTTTGCAAGGTGAGTTTTTTTGCAAAGAAACAATCAAGATGCCACATGAAATCAGTCTACAGTTGTAAACATTGATAAAAACGCTTATTAAATGTTTCCTTAGTGTACACAGTTGCTTGATACACGTCCTGCGTCTCTGACTAATTCAAATCCGAAAGGACGCAGTGAACTCACTATCGCAAGTCCCGGGGATGCACCCTATTTCTTCCCTGATAATACTACATTATGAACAACAAATTTGTGTTCAAATCATAGAATAAAAGAAACCTCAGTAGGTAATACACTGCTGTAAAAAAATATCCTCCGGTCACCATTTTCATATGTCCCGTGTTCACAGTAGAGGTGCAAACATGTAGGCTACTGAGTAAACGAGTAGGCCTACTCGTCAAGCAAATCATAAATGATTACAAAAATATTGTTATCGAAAATCGTTTTGTAGTAATTTTTCTGACATCTTACAAATACATTGTATATTATGTTGATATGTATTTTGGCAAAGTTTTGGAGCACAATATATCATTAAATAGTCAAAAACCTTCGTCAATATTTCTACACAATCAGCGAATTACAAAGTACCCCGCCCTAAACAGTAGCCTAACTAAAATGCAATTCAACTGGATACGTCAAGTTGAAACATTTCCCCAATGGATATAACATTAAAATCCTTCTACTCCACTACATCTCAGAGGCAAATATTGTACTTTTTACTCCACTACATTTATTTAATAACTTTAGTTACTTTGCAGGTTTAGATTGTTAATATAAATCTACTAGTAAATTATGATATATTAGGTTAAACTACGAAGCAGTATATAAGGTCATTAAAATCAGCTCCACTCCATTTACCAGCTGCAACACGAAACGGGTGTACACATTATTATTAATGAATTTTATTATTCATTTTATTGGGGACCCACTCAAATGTCCACCTATGTGTCCCGGGGACTCACTACATTGAAAACCTATCAACATCACTGTGTATGGTCAATGAACTGCAAGTATCTCCTCATATTCTATCTGTGTATGAATTACCATTTTTTATCATTTTATTTTGTGGTAGTGGTTTGGGTTTTACCAAATGTACCTTTTCAGTGGGGGTGGAGGGGGACAGGCCCATGTTTGGCAGAGGGATGCTATCGACCAACTCATACACGCCTCGAATCTTCTGGTCAGAGATCTTCACATGAATCAAAGGTAGCTCTCCCGACACTTTGAACCTGGGAAACAGCAGAAGACCGGTCTCATTACAGACCACTATCTACATGCTGTGTGTCCATGTTGTGGTTTGTTACAAAACCAAAGAGATATCCCATTCATCATAGCTTTAGCACACATATATTCCACTACTGGCATTACTTACCAGTTCTCCAACGTATCAGTGTATGTTATAGTTTTTTAATAAAACAAAAAAATGACTACATATAATTCATGTTTGGCGCTCACCTGGCCATGCGGGCATCCTTCTCCACCATGCACTTGGCCAGCTGGACACTGAAGTCCATAGGCTGGAGGATGTGCTGCACAGAGGAGCCCTGCAGCCGTGCTGTCTTCCAGACCTCCCCTGCCATTCATACACACACAAACACACACACATAAACAAACAATGTGAGCAGAAATTGTATACAGTACACATTGTTGTGTATAAAGTAATATTTTGCCACAAAAGGAGCAGTGTGTGTGTGTGTGTGTGTGTACCTGACTTGCTGAAGAGGATCTGTACACTGCGTAGCTCCAGAGAGTACCTCTCATAGGCCCGGTCCATGATCTCCTCCAGGGACGAGAAGCTGGCAGAAGAAGGCTGGTGGCTGCCCTGGTCCACGCTGTTCAGCTGGACGACGACGACAACAACAACAACAACAACAACAACAACAACAACCAATTGTTACACGAAAAGCAGCATAAGACATAAACCAAATAAATACAATGAAAAAACTAAAAACTAAGAAACAAATAGTCTTTGTCTGTGCTGACCTGTAAGCTACCAAAGTCTACTATGATGAGGTCAGACTTTGCATGGTAGAAGCCAGACTTTGGGAGCAACAGATAGGAAGGCTTCAGATCAATCCTCAGGTCTAGAATCTTCCTGGTCTCAATGATATGAGACAAACCTGTGGGAGAAAAAGCAATAGCATTTAATGGAAAATATTACAATTCTCTATAACCCCAGTAGAGTCGCAGAACAAATAGATATACTTCATTACCTCATAATGCATAGTTTTGTTTTTCTGTTATCTGGGTGGATAATGGCTACATACATTTAAATAAATATTGAGTGTTAAAGAGAATTAGAAAATGTTGTATCTCGGCTGACGTAAACAAACTTGCATATTATGTAACAGCACAAAAACAGACAAAAATGTATGTTTTTTGCTGATGCTGGTCCAGCCTGATTTGCAGGTTGATTGCAGATCCCAGAATACATAATTCAGAAATAGTGGTGAGAACACCACTCTCCAAATCCCAAGATGGCCACTTTGCCCTTAAGGGGGAACTTCACCGATTTTCAACCAGCTCTGTATCATTTCAATGTGGGTAGTATATGAACAATGTTTACCTTTGTATCATTTCAATGTGGGTAGTATATGAACATGTTGATGAACCATGTTGCCTTCACCCAGATCTCCCCACTACTTTTGTCTGCCTGACGGAGTTGATGATGGAGTCGGGGTAAGATTTTGCATCAACACTGAGCTGCGCCCCAGAGACACAGAGACCATCGGCAACAACTGCAGACGTTTTTCACACTATAGCCCTAATGATAGATAGAGATAAGGTTGTTTTTCACACTATAGCCCTAATGATAGATAGAGATAAGGGTGTTTTTCACACTATATCTCTAATGATAGATAGAGATAAGGTTGTTTTTCACAATACAGCCCTAATGCGGAGAGGTTGAGAAGCGGTGAAGTTATCCTTTAAAGAATGTACATGAGGCTCTTTACCTGTAGCGGTCTTTTCCTTAATCTCCTCCAGTTTGGAAAGTGTGGCAGAAGTCAACACCTCCAAGTCCACTCCCTTCCCCGTCTTAAAGAACTCCACCATGCTGTTTACCGTCAGCTGCAGGGAAGCAGAGAGGCAAGATGTCTTCCTTGAGGTTACCCAGTTGTCTGGTCAATCTTTCAAGCCATTTGGGCCTATCCCAAAATTTACAAAAACTATTGGACATATCCTTGGCCCTCATTGAAGACCACAGACAACTGCAATTCCAGTTTGAAATGATGTGTCCTACTATTTACTGTTACTGCTTACTATTGTAATTTAGCAGACACTTTTATCCAAAGAGACTTACAGTGAATCTTAGATAGATGTCATTAAGGAGGAGGTAGGGTTTAGGACATCTTACTCAAGGATGCCTACAGGTGGGCTGCAGACAATGGGGCTCAGAATATTTTTGCTGGGTCAGTAAACTATCCTGCCCCACTGGCTTGTCCAGACTAATTTAGTAGGGGGTGGCCTAGGAGTTGCACAGAATAACACAGGATGGGGGAACCAGACCAGCAACACTGTACCTTTGCATAGTAGTGTGGGGAATGTATCACAAAATGATTGAGTAGGAAAGGCTGATTGACCCATCGCTGATCTCTTATCAGCAACATGCTCTTTGAAACACAATATTGACA